>OV788323.1:1285551-1330584 GCA_928718305.1 Tetramorium bicarinatum
TATGTTAACTTAAAAATAAACTTATGTCCGTAATGGATTTTTTTGTGCGTTGACATAAGTTTATTTTTAAGTTAATGTAACATGTTATGGACGTTCTTGTGCAGAGGCTCTAAGGCTGGTATGACATACATCCGACAACGACATTGTCGGATGTAGCGATTGACTGCGGGATAGAAAATTTCTCGAGTCTTTAGAAATTTTCTATCCCGAAGCCAATCGCTATGTCCGACAATGTTTTTGTCGGATGTATGTAATACTAGGTCTATACAAATAATACCACAAATTTATTTAAAAATTGTTTACATTTCTTTTAAGTTGTATGTAATTCTACATTGAAATTTATACATTGCTATGCAGGACAGCCTGGATGTGTACATGATATGCGTGTGTTTAGATTAAGTGGCATTCAAGAAATGTGCACTGAAAATTATTTTCCTCAAAACAGCCATATGCTTGGTGGTGCCGCATATACTCTACAGAAACACGTCATGGTGCCTTACAAAATAATGGTCATTTAACAGAAGCAGAAATTAATTTTAATTATCGCTTATCTTCAACTCGTATAATGATAGAAAGAGCTGTTGGTATGTTAGAAGGACGATTTCGGAGTTTGCTAGATAAGTTACACATGAAACGACCAAATATAATTCCAAGATATATCATTGCTTGCTGTGTATTACACAATATTTGTATACTACGTGGAGACGATTTTGATGATTTTGTAGTTGTGAACAGAGAGATACATGATAATATACCAAATTGAATTAAACAATGAAGACAGACAACTTGGTGTCGAAAAAAGAAGAATGACAACAAACTCGTTAAATCATATGTAAAAATATTATATCAGATATTATCATTATCTCATATTATTATTACTACAATAAAACTTAGACTTATTACAACAAAATTTTTATTGCTTATTTTTTATATTACTTAAAGCAGCACCAAGAAAATAAAAAATTACATGTATAAACGTACAATAAACTTTTAACTAAAAATTTTTTAAATCAAATACTTATTTAAACAAATAATTGCACGTTTTAAATTATAAGTGCATAAAACCGATAATTTTACTATATTACAACATACAATACAAAAGAAATAATTTAAATAACTTAATATTTGTACTCTTCTTATAGGAACTTATATGTTGAATATAATTTCTAATTCGTGGTCGATATATTTTTGGAAAAGCACCTTCTAATTCTTCTTCTGAAATATCACTACTTGTATCAATTAAAGCGTCTATCATAGTTACACATATTGCTATCGTAGTTTGGTTATCCATTATATTTTTTTACAAAGTTGTTTTTCTTTAACAAATTTTAAGTAATTACTGATATTTCAATCTTTCAATTTGATAGGTTGTGTTTACTGAAACTACTGTTTATTTATACATTGTAATGTTTGCGCTGGCAGCACTGAAAGTAATTTCAGAACGGAGATAGCAGTATACTGTTATGACATCATCTTGGCAGTACTGTCAGTAATATACGAACACAGCCAATATCGGATTAGCAGATCGTGAGAGGCAAAGGGACTTACGTTAATCACGCACCCCTAAGACAGAATTCTACGTATACGTCGTTGTTCCTGTATAAGCGCTAAAAGTAGAATAATCCGAATTTTTGTAAACATGCATAACTACAGAGATTTGGGTGAAAATTTGATTTGATCTTGGAATGATACCTAAGGATCAACTTGACCCCATAACATGACAACATACAAGATATTTCGTACTTTATGTCAAAGTATTGCGAAGGACTTCTTTGGAGTCTCATAATTCGAAAATTACTCAATAAAAAATTATTTTATTATAGTGTTTTGGAAAGCTCTCGAGATAAGCTACAAGAATATGTAACGAGAAATAGTAGGTTCCATTTAAGAAATTGAAGGTAACCTTCATGTGACCTTCAAATTATTTTTCAAGGTCAAACCAATGGTACCATCTTATGTTTCCCTCGAACCCATACAACTTTTGTCTGAAACGTTTTTGTCTGCTGGGCTCAGTTTTTGAGATATTTTACTGTCCAAATTAAAATAGGACACCCTATATATATTCTCCGGGTACTGATTTGCATAAAAATTAAAAATCTATAAGAAATATTTAACATTTGGTCCGCTATATTGGATCGGCCATTTTGAAATTTGAAAATCTGACTTCAGATTTGTAATCAGCGACCCAAAAAGCATGGGTGTACCAAATTATATTCAAATTTGTTAAAAATTGGAAGAAATATTCATGGTGACCATATATATGTCATTACCAGTTGTAGCACTTTTTTTCCGCTCATATCTGTGGCATTACCAGTGAACCAGTTAAGGGAAGGATTAGTGAGGAGGAGATGTTCAGGGAGATGAAGAATAGGGTGAGAGTGCGGAAGAATACAGAGGAGGTTGTCTGTACAGCAAGGGAGATAAGGCAGGGATGTCCGCTAAGCTCAATGCTTTTTAGAATTCTGGTGGTGAATTTGGACGAGGAAATGAGAAAAGTGAGATAGGAGAGGGGAGTTAAAATAGAAGGGGAGAGGATATGTACCCTAGCGTATGCAAACGATATAGTACTACTAGCAGAGGAAGAGGGGGAGATGAGGAGTATGTTGGAGAGATTGGAGGAATGTCTGGGAAGGAAGAGGTTGAGGTTGGGTATGAGAAAGATGAAAGGTAATGAAGTTTAGGAAAGGAGATGGAAGGACGGAAAAGGTGGACTAGAGATGGGAAGAGAGAAAATAGAGGAGGTGATGGAGTTCGCATATTTAGGGTATAACTCCGAAGGAATGGGGAACAAGAGGTATATATAAGAAAGAGAGTTAAGAAAGCAGCGGTGATAATGGACAGGAATAGGGAAGAGGAGATTTGGGAAGGATTGGGAGATAAGACAATGGGCGATTGACAGGTTAGTATGGTTTTGAGTTATGGGATGAAAGGAGAGAAAAAATAGAGGAGATAGAAGAGAGATTCATAAGGTGGGTACTGAGAGAGGAAAGTGGAGAGAAAAACACCGGAGTATATAGTAAGGTAGAAGACGCAGAGGGATAAGCTGAGAGGGAGAGCGGGGAGAAGGGCATGGAAGTTTGAGGAGAGGCTGGAGAAAGGGAGAGGAAGCGAGATAACGAGGAAATGTTTGGAGGAGATGAAGGATAGAGGAAGAAGAAGGATGGTGGGGCCGAGATGGAAGGAGAAAAAAGAATCTTTTGAAGAGAAAAAGATGGAGATAGAGGAAGTAGAGGCACAAAAGAAGGGGCGGAGGAGAGTGATTCAAGGAGTTAGAGAAGAAGGATAAGGGAAGGCAAAGGAAGGAAAGATGAGGGAAGATAAAAGAGGCAAAGTACAATAGATGATATAAGACAATAAAAGGAGTCCCAGAATACTTGTGGAAGGAGTGGGAGGAGAATAAACTGGTGAGCTTTAGGATGGAAAACGAGATAAGGGATTGAATATACTGGAAGAGGAAAAAAGAGAGGTTGTGACGTAAGAGGGAGGTAGAGTTTTGGGAGCATATTTAGTAGAGATATAGAGATTGGAGAGTGGAAGAAAGAAGGAGCTGGCAGGAAGAGATAAGGTGAGTGTTAGAGAAGGATGGGGAGAAAGAGTGGTGAATGAGAGAAGTAGAGAGGAAAAGAGAAGAGAGAAAAGGAGGAGGGAATTAGGAGGGTATGGAAAAGAAGGAGGTAAGGAAAAAAGCTATGGATATGGATATATATGTAAGACAGGAAAGGAGGAGTGGAAGAGAAAGAAGGAGGATGCGTGGAGAGAGAAGGAGGGAGGGAGGGGGAGAGGGGGGAGAGGGATGAGAAGTGAAAGCAATAAATTTTTTTTTATAAGGCAAGAGGAAACGGAAGGCCAAAGAGAAGGAAGAGATGTGTGTGCGCGTGTGTGCGCGTGTGTATAGGCGGAGCTGTGGGAGTGAGCCTGTGCGTGGCACAGGACTAGTCTCAAAAGAAGTAAATATATGTTAATTTAAGTATAGGCTAAGAGTAAAATAAGGATATTAGGCTAAGTTTGAACATTGTAGAGATTGTAACCCTAAGATGATCAATGAACTATATCTATCTACAGGGTGTTTTATTTTAACTTAAACATTATAATAAATCGAAAATATTGTGTTTTAGTAAAAGATGTTTGAGTAACAAAAGTTGTTTGGCTTGAAGAGGGACAAATATACTGGCGATTAAAATTATCGCATAGGTAATTCCATGCCAAAATTTCGCATAATTTCAAATATGCATAACTCCATCAAAAGTGGTCGTATCGTAAAATTTTTTTTTGTTTTGAAGTTTAAAGTCTCTACTTTAAAAAGCAATTAAGACATTTTGACTTTATCTTTGTCCTTTCAAGCCATCTCTTCATAAGTAAGGACGTGTTTTATTTCCCAAAATTTGCGAGTGAGTCCCAGTTGCGCACAGAATAAATCGGACACAGCAGGTTGAATGAATCGGACACAGTGTCGATCGGACGCAGTGCGATCGGACACAGTGTCGATCGGACACAGTGTCGATCGAACACAGTGTTCACGATTCGACACGCGTAAGGACCGTGCCAAATGATTCCCGTCAACCGTGGTGTCCGGGTCGTGAAGATCACGACACAGAGGTGCGCTACGAGAACCAACGGTCTCGATGGCATCGGGGCACGCGTAGGAACCGTGCCAGGCGACTCCCGTCAACCGGGATGTCGTCCAGGTCGTGAAAATCACGACATAGAGGTGCGCCACGAGAACCAACAGGTTCGGCGGCACCAAGGCTCGCGTAGGGACTGTACAAGGCGACCCCCGTCAACCGGGGTGTCCAGGTCGCGAAGATCGCGGCGTAGGAATCTGCCGTAGGGAAAACGCGCAAAATTTAAGTTGTAAACCTATGTGGAAGTAGTGAGGTTGAATAATAACGCGTGGGCGGCTTCGCCCTCCCCCTGCATCCTCGCGTGAAAATTATAACATAACTAAAGAACCCCACATTCAACAACATAGAAATGAACAGCGTGGACTTAGTTTTGTATGAAAAACAGAAGAAAATTAAGTGCGATATCGAATCGTGCGGTTGACGGGGGTCGTCTGGCATGGTCCCTACGTGTGCCCCGATGCCGCAGAACCCGTTGGTTCTCGTGGCGCACCTCTGTGTTGCGATTTTCACGATCCGAACATCCTGGTTGACGGGAGTCACTTGGCACTTACGCGTGTCGAATCGTGCGGTGTCGAATAGAGCAGTGTCGAATCGTGGACACTGTGTCCGATCGACACTGTGTCCGATCGTACTGTGTCCGATCGACACTGTGTCCGATTCATTCAACCTGCTGTGTCCGATTTATTCTGTGCGCATCTGGGGCGCTCCCAAATTTGCATAGTTTGACGCACCCCACATACTCGAATAAATTTTTTTCGGAAATGTTATTACAACTATCGAAAAATTTGGACTTTTCCGCGTAAATTAAAAAAAAATTGAATGTCGTACGATTTTTTTTCACGATAATTTTGATCGTCAGTGTAATATTAAAATTAGTTTTCGCAGAAAATTTTTCAAGCTCACATAAGAGTCATCGCCATTTTTTTAAATAAAATTATGTAGGTTTTTTTACATAATATGATTTCTCTTTCTCTCTCTTTAGTTATTCTGCATATAATAGTATTAAGACAGAATTGTCGAAAAATCAAATAGTTTACGAGCTATTTTATACTTTATATTAGAATGTTGTAGGATTAAGTATAATCACAATGTTAATTTTAAATTTTATGTTGTTTCCGCCGTCGTGAATCGTCTAGCGTGCGCTATAAAGTCCCGAGCTGACACGTGGGAGGGCGTTCGCGATCGAGTCGAGCCGATCGATGCGGTGCGTTCGTGCGTTGAGAGAGACACTTTGGTCTTGGACAGCGGAGAGTAAGGCGGTTTTTCGAGTATTCTGTAAAAAGTCTGTAAACCGTTATCCGTGATAAAGTCCATCTAATTATATTCCTACATCCGTTTTTGGGGGCTCGTCCGGGATTGACTCTAAGATCGAAGCCAAACCAGTGAGTGAAAGACGAGAAACGGCAAAAAACGGTCGGCGAAAGGACGACGAGGATAATGGCGGACGATGAAAACACGACCAGCGCGGCAGGCGCGAAACAACGAGACAACGACAAAAGTGACGCGCAACGAGTTGACGGAATGACGGTGACCCAGCTAAAAGACGAGCTTCGGGAACGTAAGCTAAAAGTGACGGGGTCTAAAGCCGATCTGGCGGCGCGATTAAAGGCAGCATTAGTCCTAAAGGACCAGCAAAAAGAAGAAAGCGACGACGACGACGATCCTAACGATGAAGACGAAGACGAACGAAGTGAAGACGGTGGCACGAATGGCGGTGGCCGAAATGAAGTACGGAACCGACCGAAATTCGTACCGACTTTCAAGGATATAGAAGAATCCGTGGATGTATTCAGCGAGGACGACAGCAAGGACGTAAAGTTATGGATCAAGGAATTCGAAGATATGGCGATATTGTGCGAATGGAATACGATACAAAAAACCATCTACGCAAAAAGACTGTTGAGGGGCTTCGCTCGTTTATTTGTAAAATCAGATAATTCTGGGAAGACTTGGAAGACGATGAAAGCGGCCTTAAAGACGGAGTTCGCACTAAAAGTGGATAGCCGAGCAGTGCACAAGGAGCTGCCAAAACGCAAGAAGAAGTCCGACGAATCATACCACGAATACTGCTACAAGATGGTGGAGATGGCAGCACGAGCGAGCGTGGAAACGAAGGCAGTTATACAGTACATCATTGACGGCATAGAAGACGAGGGACACCGAAAGGTGGTGCTGTACGGTGCTAAAACAATTCGCGAGTTAAAAGATAAACTAGATATATATGCGGAAATGTACAATAAAGTAAAATCGAATACAAAAGCGGGAGAAAACAAAAAGAAGTACACGAGCGCGGAAAATAAAGACGCGAAACATGACGGAAAACGTTGTTATAATTGCGGCGACAGTAATCATTTAAGTGCGGCATGTCCTTCAAAGAAGCAAGGTACGAAGTGTTTTGGATGCAATAAATACGGTCACATAGCCGCGAAATGTCCGGAAAAGACGAACATAGAAAAGAAGAAAAGTTGCAATATCGTTCAGTCAAACGCTAGGAAACGCCGAAAAGATGTCGTTATTAATAATATTAAATTTAGCGCGGTAATAGATTCGGGTAGTGATCTCAGTTTGTTAGGCAAAGAACAATACGCGAAATTAGGATCGCCGCACAGTGGGAAAAAAGGTCCTCATTTTGGACAAAAATCGCTTGACGGTCTAATATTCAACCGATTTTGATGAATTTTTTTTTAATCTTCTCGTTATAAATTTCCCTACATCATAGACCTGCAACTTTTTTAAGATAAGACTAAAATTCAAAATGGCCGGTATAAAATGTTCATCAAACTATTGGAATTTTGCGATATTGAATATATTTGCATCAAAAGACACACACACACACATACTTAAAATCTTTCTTTAAACATTTATGGATAAAAAAATAAAAATAGAATTAATTTATAATAATATCAACAGGAGGTCTCATAACTCTTAATACTTAGTAATTTAATAATCTAAGTAAACATTTTTTTAATATTTTAGTTATGTCTTATTTATATTATACAAGCATTATTGTTAAACTTATTTAATTCTTAACGATAGGACTGATTCTTATTACGTTGTTTAATTATTGTATTAATAATGCAGTACTTGAGCTCTTTCACTGCGTCGAGGTATTAGTCATTAAAAGAGGTTTTGCTTATTTATTGGACTAATTGTTTTTATTTTTTCGTTTTTGTGTAATTTTTTTGGATTTTTATATTTATATTTTTTTTTACATTCTGTACTTTTTAATTTTTTTGCACTATCCATTTAAACTTTTTTTTATAGTTTAGTAATTATTTACTAATTTTAATGTTATTATAATTATTTGTTTATAACTTAAATTTGTTTAAAACTTATCTTTTATTTTAATTTTTTAAGAGAGCATTAGCTTCAGCGGATAAATCTTTAATTTTTCTTTCTTCTTTTATTCTTATGCTACTGATGAGAGGATCTGATGAAATTAGCAGGTAATGCATAATGTCTTCGTTAGTATTTTTCCGTGATTTCATTCTGCTATTTTGGGCTCGAGCTTTTCTAAAAATCTTATTATTTGCCTCTTGCGCTTCTTCCGAGAGATCACCAATTGACAAACCAAAATGTTTAATAATATTACTACCGTGTAATAAAACTTTATGGACAGATGGTGGCATCTTATACCAGGGATACAAATGAATACAGAGTTCAGCGGTATCTAGACAATAGTTCTCAAATTTCTCGCAATTTATTTCTTTCCCACACGCTAATACCTGTAAAATATTACCCAGTCGTATTATCAAATTTTTATTTAACCCGATAATTTCAGCTACAGATTCAGCTTCTGCAAAAAAGCAACGGGCAACATTTCCAGTGTTAGTTGTCCCTGTCCCTTGCTTTACTACATCTACAATTAATGATAATTTAGATTTTAAATTCTTTTTAATAATTTCTTTTAATTTTTAAAATTTTATCATCTCCCTTTGCACAGCCTTTTTTAAAATCTATGTATGAAATATGTAATGTAAGTATGAAATATTGTATGAAATATGTAACAAATATTCCATGAAACGAATCCAACAATGTAGCGTTGAAAGTCCATATTTATAATTATTATCATTACATGAGAAATTTTTAACATATTCCAGATTATTTATATTCTTAGGACCTACTCCACAAATGTTGTAACAATTTGAGGATTTCTGACCGGTTAAAATATTACATATTTTACCATCAATCATTGTACATTGTATATTAAAACTTACATTAAATGATATATTTTCTACTGTGATACACGAGAGATCAAGTTTATTGAATATATCTGAATAAAATTTGTATTCATTAATTGTATTAGCATCATTTTCTTTGATAAATTCAAACTTAATTGGGCGATAAAAATTGACTGATGAAGGTCTTTCATTTTTCCATATAATATTATTATCAGCCATCAACTGAATCGGGACAAAAGAAATCATAAACACTGCTCCATCAAAAAAATTTTGTTTCGCAACTTCATCGTCACCATCGTCAGCTTCTGCTGACCATTTTTGTCTAGTTATTTGTTGCCCAGAAGCGCTATCCATACCCCACTTTCCATATAAGACCAATTCTTTATCGCGTAATTCATGGAGCTTACTGCTATTTAATGTTAAAAGTATCCTTTCAACAGTATGTTTTAATAATGATTTAACATTAACACTTGCACCTAAGTCGCTGAAATTTAAATCTGCTGGATAGCATTTTTCTTTCGCATTCTTAATAACTGTATATGGACGGTATAATTTGCTTCCATGTAACTTTTTATTGTATGTTCATCTCTTTTATCAAAAGTTTCTGCACCAGAAGAAAAAATAAAAACAATAAATAAAAAAGGTCGTCCACGTTTATCTTATGACGATAGTTCTGAAAAAACGAAAAAAAGACGTGTTGAAGACTTACTCTCAAAATATAGTTCTGATGAACTTATTGCAACTGCTAAATATCTGCAAAATGAATCTGATTGCGATTCGGATACGGCAAAATATACTAATAATGAAAATAATATTAATGATATTTTAGCCATGTATTTTGATTTAGAATTGACAAAATCAAAGTATGAAAAGCTGCGAACATACAATAAAAAGTTACATGGAAGCAAATTATACCCTCCATATACAGTTATTAAGAATGCGAAAGAAAAATGCTATCCAGCAGATTTAAATTTCAGCGACTTAGGTGCAAGTGTTAATGTTAAATCATTATTAAAACATACTGTTGAAAGGATACTTTTAACATTAAATAGCAGTAAGCTCCATGAATTACGCGATAAAGAATTGGTCTTACATGGAAAGTGGAGTATGGATGGCGCTTCTGGGCAACAAATAACTAGACAAAAATGATCAGCAGAAGCTGACGATGGTGACGATAAAGTTCCGAAACAAAATTTTTTTGATGGAGCAGTGTTTATGATTTCTTTTGTCCCGATTCAGTTGATGGCTGATAATAATATTATATGGAAAAATGAAAGATCTTCATCAGTCAATTTTTGTCGCTCAATTAAGTTTGAATTTATCAAAGAAAATGATGCTAATACAATTAATGAATACAAATTTTATTCAGATATATTCAATTAACTTGATCTCTCGTGTATCACAGTAGAAAATATATCATTTAATGTAAGTTTTAATATACAATGTACAATGATTGATGGTAAAATATGTAACATTTTAACCGGTCAGAAATCCTCAAATTGTTGCAACATTTGTGGAGTAGGTCCTAAGAATATAAATAATCTGGAATATGTTAAAAATCTCTCATGTAATGATAATAATTATAAATATGGACTTTCAACGCTACATTGTTGGATTCGTTTCATGGAATGTTTGTTACATATTTCATACAACTTAGATTTTAAAAAAGGTTGTGTAAAGGGAGATGATAAAATTTTAAAAATTAAAAGAAAAGAAATTATTAAAAAGAATTTAAAATCTAAATTATCATTAATTGTAGATGTAGTAAAGCAAGGGACAGGGACAACTAACACTGGAAATGTTGCCCGTTGCTTTTTTGCAGAAGCTGAATCTGTAGCTGAAATTATCGGGTTAAATAAAAATTTGATAATACGACTGGGTAATATTTTACAGGTATTAGCGTTTGGGAAAGAAATAAATTGCGAGAAATTTGAAAACTATTGTCTAGATACCGCTGAACTCTGTATTCATTTGTATCCCTGGTATAAGATGCCACCATCTGTCCATAAAGTTTTATTACACGGTAGTAATATTATTAAACATTTTGGTTTGCCAATTGGTTGTCTCTCGGAAGAAGCGCAAGAGGCAAATAATAAGATTTTTAGAAAAGCTCGAGCCCAAAATAGCAGAATGAAATCACGGAAAAATACTAACGAGGACATTATGCATTACCTGCTAATTTCATCAAATCCTCTCATCAGTAGCATAAGAATAAAAAAAGAAAAAAAAATTAAAGATTTATCCGCTGAAGCTAATGCTCTCTTAAAAAATTAAAATAAAAGATAAGTTTTAAACAAATTTAAGTTATAAACAAATAATTATAATAACATTAAAATTAGTAAATAATTACTAAACTATAAAAAAAAGTTTAAATGAATAGTGCAAAAAAATTAAAAAGTACAAAATGTAAAAAAATATAAATATAAAAATCCAAAAAAATTACCCAAAAACGAAAAAATAAAAACAATTAGACCAATAAATAAGCAAAACCTCTTTTAATGGCTAATACCTCGACGCGGTGAAAGAGCTCAAGTACTGCATTATTAATACAATAATTAAACATAATAAGAGTCAGTCCTATCGTTAAGAATTAAATAAGTTTAACAATAATGCTTGTATAATATAAATAAGACATAACTGAAATATTAAAAAAATGTTTACTTAGATCATTAAATTACTAAGTATTAAGAGTTATGAGACCTCCTGTTGATATTATTATAAATTAATTCTATTTTTATTTTTTTATCCATAAATGTTTAAAGAAAGATTTTAAGTGTGTGTGTGTGTGTGTGTGTGTGTGTGTGTGTGTGTGCGTGTGCGTGTGCGTGTGCGTGTGCGTGTGCGTGTGCGGGTGCGTGTGCGGGTGCGGGTGCGGGTGCGGGTGCGGGTGCGGGTGCGGGTGCGGGTGTGGGTGTGGGTGTGGGGGTGGGGGTGGGGTGGGGTGGGGTGGGGGTGTGGGTGTGGGGGGTGGGGTGGGTGTGGGTGTGGGTGTGGGTGTGGGTGTGTGTGTGTGCGTGTGTGCGTGTGTGTGTGTGTGTGTCTTTTGATGCAAATATATTCAATATCGCAAAATTCCAATAGTTTGATGAACATTTTATACCGGCCATTTTGAATTTTAGTCTTATCTTAAAAAAGTTGCAATTCTATGATGTAGGGAAATTTATAACGAGAAGATTAAAAAAAAATTCATCAAAATCGGTTGAATATTAGACCGTCAAGAGATTTTTGTCCAAAATGAGGACCTTTTTTCCCACTGTGCGCCGGTTCTCGGAAATCATAAGATACAATTTCGAGGGGCGGGCTCAGAAATAAATACAACGTTAGGTGACGTGCGAGTAAAAATCGGTATAGACAAAGAAGTATACGACATCGTGATGCATGTAGTTAGTAACGGAACTATTCCATGTGGCATAATAATAGGAACTGACTTTTTGGACAACGTCGAAGTCCATATAAAAAAGGGAGTAATAAGTATCTCAAAGATTACAGATGATTCAGTAGAAATGCCGGAAGTTTATAAAATCGACGAAATTCAAGACGCAACACAGTAGATTTGTTGCACATAAAAGATAAGAATATTAAAAAAGAAGTAGAAGATCTGATAACGGAATATAAGCCTAAAAAAGAAAAAGACGTAGGGGTTAAGATGACTATAGTTGTAAAGGATGATATTCCGGTTACTCTTAATGCACGAAGATTGTCAATGTCGGAGAAGGCGTTCGTAGATTCACAAATACGTGTATGGCTAGAGGAGGGAATAATTCAACCGTCGTGTTCGGATTACGCAAGTCCGATAGTATTAGTAAAAAAGAAAAACGGCGCAACACGAATGTGTGTAAACGTGTGTAGACTATCGAAGGTTGAATGAGAAGGTGATAAAAAATAAATATTCCTACTGCTGATAGAGGACCAACTAGATCTTTTACAAGGTGCACGGATTTATAGCACTTTAGATTTAAAAAATGGATTTTTCCATGTATCAGTCGAAGAAGCCAGCCGTAAATATACTGCTTTTGTTGTTCCGAACGGGCAGTATGAATTTTTAAAGATGCCTTTCGGCTTATGTACCTCTCCAGCGTATTTTCAGAAGTATATTAACGCAGTCTTTCGTGAGTTAGCCGCGACAGGGATAGTTGCAATTTATATGGACGATCTCATTATACCTTCGATTGATCTGCAAAACGGATTATCACGACTTAAGTTAGTATTAAAAATGGCGAGCAAAAGCGGACTATCTTTTAGTTGGGAAAAGTACCAATTATTAAAAACCAAAGTTTGCTACTTAGGGCATCAAATAGAGAACGGAGAAATTACGCCGTCTGACGAAAAGACTGATGCGGTACAACATTTTCCAGAGCCGACGAGTGTGCGTTCAGTACAAAGTTTCTTAGGCCTTGCGGGCTATTTTCGTAAGTTTACACGCGGATACGCAACCATAGCACATCCCCTGACGGAATTATTAAAAAACGGGGGGGGGGACAGAGTTCCATTTCGGAGGAGAACAAAAGCGCGCGTTTAATGAATTGAAGTCGATTCTTAGCGAGAAGCCTGTTTTACGATTGTACTGCCCAACGGCAGAAACAGAACTGCACACTGACGCATCGGCCTTGGGATTTGGTACTATATTGTTGCAACGCGATAGCGAAGATCGTATGTTTCACCCGGTGTATTACGCTAGTGGTAAGACCACGCCCACGGAGGCGAAGTATGACAGTTATAGATTAGAAGTGTTAGCCATTGTTAGAGCATTAAAGAAGTTTAGGGTTTACTTGATAGGCATATCATTTACCATTGTAACCGATTGCAAGGCGTTTACGCAGACGATGAAGAAAAAAGACATTTGTGCACAGATAGCTCGATGGGCGTTCTTTCTTGAAGATTTTAGGTACTCAATTATGCATCATTTAGGAATCAACATGCGACACGTCGACGCGCTGAGTCGACATTCGTTACCGGCGGCCATGGTGATTGAAGAATGCGAAAGAAGCATACAGGCGAAACTCAAGCGGAATCAGTTGGCAGACGACGAGCTGAAGAAAATTAAAGAACAAATAGTGAGGAAACAAACAAAGGAGTATTCAGTTGTTAACGGGCTGATATGCAGGGAGATCGATGGCGAAACTCCGGTAGTCGTGCCGAAACTGATGCAAAACTCTATAATACGACAGGTCCATGAACGTGGTCACTTCGCGTGTGCAAAGACAGTACAACTACTTAAGTCCGATTATTGGTTCAAAAATATGAATTCAAAGGTTGAAAGTGTAATTCGAAATTGTCTTACTTGTATTTTAGCGACGCGGAAGACTGGAAAACAGGAAGGAATGTTACATCCGATCGATAAAGAAGCTCCACTAGACACCTATCACATAGACCATCTTGGACCAATGCCGACGACCCAGAAGAAATACCAGCATATATTTGCAGTCGTGAATGCTTTCACGAAGTTTACGTAGCTCTACCCAACGAAGAGTACTGGTGTTACAGAAGTACTTAACCATTTGATGAAACAGGCAGCAATTTTTGGGAATCCGAGACGAATAATCTCAGATCAAGGCTCAACATTTACTTCCAACGATTTCAAGACTTACTGTGCAGACGAAGACATCGAACACATTCTGATTGCTACGGGTACGCCGAGAGGGAACGGACAGGTTGAACGGGTAAACCGTACCTTGATTGCTTTATTGACCAAGTTATCAATGCCGCATCCAACTCAGTGGCATAAATACGTTACGCGAGCACAGCAATATCTGAATCATATACCTACGAGAAGCACAGGAATGACGCCGTTTGCCCTTTTATTCGGAACCAGGATGAGATTACTAGAAGATCAAAGAGATCAAATCAAAGAGATTTTAGAGGCAGAAAAGGCTACACATTTCCAGGAAGCACGTAATAAGTTGCAAGAAGATGCTCATAAGGCGATTCAGAAGATTCAGATCGAAAATAGACGCGACTATAATAAAAAACGGAGACCACCAAATAAATATAACGAAGAGAACATAGTTGCTATCCAACGAACGCAGAATAAGCCGGGGCTCAAGTTCTGTGCTAAATATTTGGGACCCTACCGAATCAAACGAGTACTACGCTACTCGATCGCTACATCGTCGAGAAGTTAGGTGAAGAAGAAGGTCCACGTGTGACATCTACTGCCGTTGATCACGTGAAGCCATGGGGCGACTTACAAGAAGAACCGCCTGCTGATAAAGACTCTGAGTAGTGATTCGAGATCTGAGGACAGATATCGGTCGAATGGCCGAGTGTAGGATTAAGTATAATCACAATGTTAATTTTAAATTTTATGTTGTTTCCGCCGTCGTGAATCGTCTAGCGTGCGCTATAAAGTCCCGAGCTGACACGTGGGAGGGCGTTCGCGATCGAGGCGAGCCGATCGATGCGGTGCGTTCGCGCGTTGAGAGAGACACTTTGGTCTTGGACAGCGGAGAGTAAGGCGGTTTTTCGAGTATTCTGTAAAAAGTCTGTAAACCGTTATCCGTGATAAAGTCCATCTAATTATATTCCTACAATGTACCAGAGTAAAGTATAAAATATGCCGTAAATTATTGCTTTTTTGATAATTCTATTTTAATACTTTCATATGCAGAATAAGTAGAGGAATCATTTTATACAAAAAGTCATATAATTCCATTTTAAAAAAATGACAATGATAAAAAAATAACCTTTAAGGAAATAAATTAATTTTTTAAAAACGAATTTTAATATTATTTATCCCCCTTCAACTCATACAGCTTTTGTCTAAAAGATTTTTTACTAAAACATTATGTTTTTAAGTTATTAAGGTGTCTAACAAAGAGATGACACGTGGTGTAAATGAGATATGAATCGAGACATAGCTCATTTGAAAGAGGGTGTCGAGTACATAAACCAGGTAAAGGGATTAGAGTGAATGGGCCCTAAGTGTTGAGAAATTTGCATCCAAATTTGGGCATCGATTGACTGTACGATAAGTACCAAAAATATAACCTCTAATAGCATGAAGCGTGATGGCTGAACAGATTAGGCGCTGGCGTATACTTTTTGCCCGCGTCTGACTCGAGTTCAAGTCAGCTTGCTGTAAATTCTTTTTTAATAATTTTTTTATAATTTTGTAACGTTTCTCCCGTGATTGCCGCGGATGGGCTCGTCGGAACCCAGGGTTCGGGAACGCGGCTAGTGAGTCTGCTAACCGGTCCCGGAGCGGAGTGCGGAGCGCGGGTTTCTCTCGGGGTGTGGTTCGCGGTCGCAGTGTTCGGACCGGACAGGCCGGCGGTGGCAAGTCGACCGCCGGGTGTCCCGGGCTGCGAAGAGGCCGTAACCGTCTCCGTCGACTACGGGAAAAGACGGGCAGTCGAATGCCGGGTGACCCGGGCTGCGGGGAGGCCGTAGCCGTCTCCGTCGACTACGGGAAACGACAGGAAGTCGAACGCCGGGTGTCCCAGGCTGCGAAAAGGCCGTAACCGTCTCCGTCGACTACGGGAAAAGACGGGAAGTCGAATGCCGGGTGTCCCAGGCTGCGAAGAGGCCGTAACCGTCTCCGTCGACTACGGGAAAACGACAGGAAGTCGAACGCCGGGTGTCCCAGGCTGCGAAGAGGCCGTAGCCGTCTCCGTCGACTGTAGGAAACGACGGGAAGTCGAACGCCGGGTGTCCCAGGCTGCGAAGAGGCCGCAGCCGTCTCCGTCGACTGTAGGTATCGGAAGCGGGTGTAGGATTCGCTAGGAGTCCTCGGGAGTCCCGGAGGCCGGTATCGGAAAGGATCTCGGGTCGGGAACTGGTGCCGGCTCTCCGTGCGAGCCGGCTTATATACCGGCTCGGCGGCCCCTTCCACGCGTTGGTTCGTGGTGGGTCGCGTTTCCTCGTGGGTCTCGCGCACGCCGTGTCCCCGTGTTGGGCGGATGGTCGGCCCGGGGGCTTTAGTAACGACACTTTACGGTGTCGTCACAATTTTAATAAATTTGTACGCCAATTACTTTTTGAAATAAATACTAATAGTTAAGCAATATTTTATTATATCTATAAAAAATATAATTTTATATATACATATATAATAAATATATATAATAAAAGAAAATAATAATTTATGTAGTTATAAAGAAAAATAAAAATCATAAGGCAATAAATAAATAAAAAATATTATATGTTATATGTCATATAATTACAATGTAAAATCAACACATCGTCAGTATAATATAAATACAATATGTAGTTCTTGTAAACTAATTATTATTTTATAAAATGTTCATGGTGTGTGTCCTATAATTCTTCTAGAAGCGTTGAAAACATAGATAGGACACACACAATAAACATTTTATAAAAGAATAATTAATTTACAAGATCTACGTATTGTATTTACTATACTGACGATGTGTTGACTATTTTACATTGTAATTATATGACATATAATATATAATATTTTTTATTTATTTATTGTCTTGTTACGTAGAGACCCGTGGATTGAAATTAATTAGGTTAGAGGTAAGGAGCGTAAGGTGTAGATGGACGAACGGGTCTCTCTTATCTCAAAGCCACTCTATTCGGGCGAGCGCTCCGAGCCGATCGCATACGGATGCTTCGGTTATAGGTTAACGTTCGCGACGCTATGACTCTTTAACCGAGCTATGCGATCGTCGGTCCTAATTTCGAATCAAGGCCAGACCTTCTTACTCCAGGACTAGACCGTGTGCTATCATGAAAGAGGAGTGAGTGAGATCGGGGTTTCAAATAAAAATAGAAACGATTATTATTATTATAAACTAATTAAACTATTTATTCCTACTCATCCTATTACAATTTTTAAAGAATATATATATATATATATATATATATATAATATATATAATAAGAGTTACATGAATATAGAAATAACAGAACTAATATGTCGAAAATATTGCGATCTTGTAGGATATAAAAACGTGTATGTATATAGGTGGAAATGTGTATCAGGGAGTATAGAGAGAATAGATCAAAGTTATTATAAGATTCTTATTTTAGAGGGTGGCTCATAGTCACTTTCGTCGCTTTCGGTTTCTTCAGCATAATCGCTTTCATCGTTTTTCTCGGTTTCTTGACTATAAATGCTCTCATCGTCTTCCTCTGATTCTTGACTCTCCACTTCCGGTGTTTCGTTAGTAAGGCTCAGAGGAGAGTCCGTCTCTTCTTCTTCTAGACCCCGAACAGGCGAGTAAGATAGGCCAGAGACGTCATCCAGGAACGGATGATAATTAAGAGGCGGCGGTGTCGGTGGAGGAATATCAGGGATGACCCGGTTAGTCAAGGGATTTGGCGGAGGAGGAGTCCTAACCCCATATAGCCGTCTAAATTCTCGGTCGTCCACGTGATCAAACAAAAAGTCTAGTTCCTCGAGGAATAAGTCTACCTTTCGGACGAAATCGTCATCTACTGGGCGGATAGCCGACACTAGAACGAGGTTCTGTATAATTCCACGATCCACTCGCGTTGAACACCGGACAGAAGAATATGATCAAATGAAACAACTTACTTTTTGTAGAAGAGCTCGGGCGGTTCGAACTTCTGGAAGCGTTAGATTGCTGAGTTCGTGAGAGATGGATCTTTCTTAACGGTGATTCGCAAATCGAACTCACAACTGTAAACCGCGCGTAGAACTGTGCATTACTTGTAATTACAACAACAATAGAATCGCGCACTGTAAGATGGTTACTGACTGCGGATGGAATTGACCGCGGAGTCGCCAAGTCGCCCTTTTTATAGCGAATTTTTAGGGAAGGTGGTCCTTCCCAATTTCCGGGTGATTCAATTTGATTGATCGTGCGACATAGATAATGGTCTCCAAATAAGTAGATTTGCAATTTTTCGGCTTTCTATTGGCCGAATTAAGGAAGCAGTGCACACGGCTCGCAACTATTTCTCAGAGCTATTAATTATGGAGATATTAATTTTTCTCCATGTCGCTGTCTAGATTTGGCATATTTATTGAGATCTCTTTCCAGAAGTAATAACACGTGCCTTCGTGGGACAAAGGGACGTTGACGAAAAGTTTTTAGACAAGGGATCATTAGACCACATTAGACTCTTATCAGGCCGCGCTCGGTGACTTATTTGCTATTTCCGTTTATGCTTCGCGAATGGAAGAAATCGTGGAGTCTACGGACGTAACAGTCTTATGATTTTTCATTTTTCTTTAAAACTACATAAATTATTATTCTCTTTTATTATATATATGTATATATAAAATTATATTTCTTATACATATATACAATAAAATATTGCTTAACTATTAGTATTTATTTCAAAAAGTAATTGGCATACAAATTGATTGAAACTGTAAAAAAATTATTAAAAAAGAATTTACAGCAAGCTGACTCGAACTCGAGTCAGGCGCGGGCAAAAAGTATACGCCAGCGCCCAATCTGTTCAGCCATCACGCTTCATGCTATTAGATGTTATATTTTTGGTACTTACCGTACAGTCAGCCGATGCCTATCTTTGGATGCAAATTTCTCAGCAACTAGTGCCCATTCACTCTAATCCCTTTACCTGGTTTATGTACTCGACACTCTTTCAAATGAGGTATGTCTCGATTCATATCTTATTTTACACCTCGTGCTATCTCCTTGTAAGTTAAAATAAGACACGCTATATATAAATATATATGTATACAGGGTTTTCAAAAAGTCCGGAAACGGTTAAATATTTCAGAAACAGTACAATTTAGAGAAAGTTGTAAGATTTAAAAAGATGCATTTGAAGGCAGTATAAACTTGACCATAGGTAGCGCTGTCAAAGTCATATGAAGGTCTTAATTTTTTTTAACTCTATATTTTTTATTGCATATTCTTGTAGCATCTCGAAAGCTTTTCAAAACATTATAATTAAGTATATTTTTGTTAAGCACTTTTCGAGATATTTTAAATATTGTCATGACACTTTTTAATATAAAATATGAAATATCTTATAAAATATTCACTTTTCGATTATTTTACCTTAATACTTTTAGATGTAGAATAATGAATCGATTAATAGTATTATTTTTTATATTTTGATTTTTGCAAAATCCAATGTAATTAAAAAGTGTAATAAAATTTTTAAATCTAATTTTTTGTTTTTTATATTAATGAATTCTTTTCATTATTCTACGCCTAAAAATATTAAGATAAAGTCATCGAAAAGTGCTTAACGAAATATACTTAATTACAGTGTTTTGGAAAGCTTTTAAAATAATCTACAAGAATATGTAATAAAAAATACAGAATTTCATTAAAAAAATTAAGTTGACCTTTATATGACTTTTACAGCGCCACCTATGGTCAAGTTCATATTGCCATTAAGTGCATCTTTTTAAGCCTTACAACTTTTCTCTAAAACATTTTTCTCTAAAATGCAGTTTTTGAGATATCCGACCATTTCCAGACTTTTTAAAAACCATGTATATGTATACAGTGTTCCATTTTAAAGAACCAAATATCTCGAAAAATAAACACAGCAAACAAAAATGTTTCAGACAAAAGTTGCATAGGTTCGAAGAGGTCATATGGTAAAAATATGGACTTGACCTAGAGTGATCTTTTCAAGGTAATGTTGAGGTCACCTTTAATTTTTTAAATAAAATCCTCTATTTTTCATTACATGTTATTATAGCTTACCTCGAGAGTTTTCCAAAACGCTATATTTATATTTATAGTATATTTTCGTTAAATACTTTTCGAGATATTAAAATTTTGTCGTAACGTTTTTTAATATAAAAAATAGAATATTTCATAAAGTATTCACTTTTTACTTTAACATTTTTGTAACGATGCATCCCGAATACACATTGTTCCCGGCTAACAACCGCCGGAAGTCGTCCGATCGACGATCCGTTGAACGAGAGGCACGATGCGCCCTTTTTTAATCTTTCCACAAGTCTCATCTTCCGCGCCGTGGACTAAGTTCGGCTATGCCAAACGCGTGCGGCACCGAGGGCCGCTTTCCCCACCGTGCCAAATCGAAAGTCTCATGCGCCTGCGTCGCCGGTTAATTACCCCACTGCGCTCGGTAATTAGGGCCGAGCCGGATTAAAAAGCCAATTCTGACGGGATGAGACACATTTTCCATCGCATCTGAGCCGCAGGAACACCTTCTTTAGCATCCGGACAATCGACCGAAAATCCGAAGACGGTATGGCTCAAGACTGCAAGGCATAAGTGTTCTTTGCCGCGACAGCTCTCGCCAATCCAGTTTCTGCGTTCCGTGCTCCGAGCCGGCTATGCTAACAGAAGGAGATGCAAGCGTACTCCGCCCCCACCGTGGTAATCCCCGGCCATTAGCACATGCTCGTGCACAACTCAAGTACCCCGGTACCGATACGACTCCGGAGGTGCAAGAGTTCTCTGCCTCCGCTGGGTCTTTCCGGCCGTCTGCAACGCATTTTGATCCATTCGCCGTACTGCATTAGATAAGATGAGAGTTATTCGCCTCTTCCAAGTGTTCTCAAGCGCAGTGTTGCATCCCGCACTACCGAAGGGAAACGTACAGGACGTCGCGAAGTTGCGGATTAAGGTAGTTGGTACGCGCTATTTAAACGGCATAGCAACAGCAAATTATTCTACACATAAATATCCGCGCGCCGGAAACATGGCTTATCCCACCGCCGAGAAGTATTACGCGCCTAGAGCAGATACCACCCATTATGCATAATAGCGACACAACGCCATACCACATAAGGCATGCACGAGACCCGTCTTGTGTCAAATACGCGCGAGTTACCGATCCCCATCGAACGCAAGGTTCCGCGCGACTACGCGCCTTCACGACGACGATTTCCGCAATAAATCGTTCCACTCCATAAACGTTTCGTTCTGTAATTGACCGATGAGTGCGAATTACTCTCCGCTACCGATCATATATAATCGATCCTGTAAATATTAGAAAATTAAGCGCAGATTATATACTCCGAATTAATTCTGTACAATACTGAAGTTACGATAATTACTTGTTTGTTCTGTCATGCTGCACTAAACGCTTGCGCATTCATTTGTGTATTATTTTCTTTTGTTTTGTTAGTGAATAAATTCAATTTTTGTTTTTCATTGCAATGCTTTCGTGTTTGAATCTGTCTTGAATCTTGTCGCTGACGAGCTATACCGCGCCGCCGCGAGATTCGAAGGCAGATCATTTTACTTGTAAGTAAGTAAGTAAGTAATTAGTTTATTCCCTTTGCGGGGTACACGCGGACCTCCGCTCCGCTTACAATTAACTTAAATCTATTTATTCGCTCGCCCGCGAGAGAGAGAGACACACACACTCACATCCATCCATACATTCCCACTCATTCCTTTGGACCTCCGTTTCCGCTGTATGCTTCTCTCTTTCCCATCCTTCCTCATTCACACCTCCTCCCATCCTTCTGCCTTCCTCCTCTTCCCTCCCTTCCAACATCTCTTCCCACTTTATCATCCACTCCTCTCCCTCCCCCCTCTCCCCGAGAACCTCCTCCACCGCCTCCTGCCACCCTCTCTTCTGTCCCCAACTCGTACATTCTTCCCACACATGCTCCCACGTTTCCTCCCCCCATCCACATCTCCTACACTTTCTCTCCTCCCCTCCCTCCCAATACCTGTTTCCTCTCATCCCGTCACCTAACCTATGCCTTGCTATCCTCTGCCATCTTTCCTCCTTCCATCCCTCTTTTAGGTATTCCGGTACTCCATTTCCTTTTATTCTTCCATACCATTTATTAAATTTAGACTCCCTTATCCTTTCCCATCTCTCCCTCTCCTGCATCTTTCTCTCCTTCCTTACTATCTCTTCTCCTCTCATTTCTCCATCTTCTCTCATCTTTTCTATCACTTTCAAGCTCCATCCTTTCCTCTCATAGTACTCTTTCCTCTCCTTCTCCCATTCGCCCACTGCTGATCCTTCCTTTGCTCTTTCTCTCAACTCCTCCCAACATAACCTGGCCAGTTCCCCTCCTTTTCCCTCCCCTAATCTTCTCTCGTATCCCCATGCTCTTAAACCCGCCCTTCCCCTCAGCTTCTCTCTTTGAAATTCTTCCCTTAATAGATAACTTGGCGTACTCCTTCCCACTCCTGCTATCCATTTTAGGAATCTATCCTGCACTTTCTCCATTTCTTCCCTCTCTTTCCACCCCCATATCTCCACTCCATACCCCATCACTGTCCACACCAGCCTGTCAAACAGCCATATCCTTCTTGCCCAGTCTTTTCCAAATCTTCTTTTTCCTATCCCCCAGACCTCTCTCATCACCACCGCTCCCTTCCTCACTCTTTCCTTTATATGTTCTCTCTGTCCTCCATTTGCCATCAGCATATATCCTAAATAATTAAATTTCTTCACTTCTTCTATCTTTTTTCCTTTCCATTTCCACTCTATCTTTTTCCATCTTCCCCCTCCCCTTCTGCATCTCATCACCTTCGTTTTTTCCACATTTACCTCCAGGCCTTTTTTATCCACATACCTCTCCAACCCTTTTAACATTCTCTGCATCCCATTCTCCTCCTCCGCCAGGACCACCACATCATCCGCATACGCCAGTGAATAAATTTTCTTTCCTTTTACTTTCGTTCCTCCCCATCCCTCCTCCTCCAACGCCTCGTCCATGTCCGCTATCAGCAAAGTGAATAAACAGGGACTCAAGGGACACCCCTGTCTCACTCCCTTCTCTGTCCAAAATCTTCCTCCTTCTTTCTCTCCTACTCTCACCCTGCTCACTGTCTCCTCCAACACTTCCTCGCATCTCACTACCAGCCCTTCCCTCACTCCCCTTTTTCTCATACTCTCTATCAGAATTCCCCTGTCCACCGAGTCAAACGCCGCCTTCATGTCTATGAACGTGGCTACCATTTTTCTCCTCCCTTCCGTCACCCTCTTGTTTATCAAATAGTTTATTACATAAATTTGGTCTATTGTTCCCATCCCTCTTCTGAAGCCCGCTTGACTCGGTGGCAATATTCCTTTCCTCCCTAACTCCTCCTTCAGTCTCTCCGCCAATATTGCTGCGTACACCTTATATGCCGTTTGCGTCAGCGTTACTCCTCTATAGTCCTCTACCCTTCCCCCTTTCCCTTTCTTCAAAATCGGCACTACCACTCCTTCTCTCCAATCCTCTGGCCATCCCTCTCCTTTCCAGACTCTATTACATATCTGCCACAACCACTCTCTCACCTCCTTTCCTCCATACTTCCACACTTCATTTCCTATACCATCTCCCCCGGCCGCCTTTCCTTCCTTCAATTTCCTTATAGCCCTCTCCATTTCTTCCTTGTTTATCTCTTCCTCCTCCTCGCTTTCCACCACTTCCCTTTCTCTTCTTATCCTCCAGTTTACACCTCCCAGCAATTCCTTGAAATACCTTTCCCATTCTTCCATCTCTATTCCCTGCCCTATCCCTCCTCCTCTCCTTCTCTTTCTCTCTCCTCTCACCACCTTCCATACCTGTCTCTCTGTTTTCACTTTTTCCATTTCTCTCTCCCATCTTTCTCCCTCCTCTCTTTTCTTCTTCTCACACATTATTCTGTATTCTCTCTTCACTTCTCTATACTTTTCTCCATCCTCTCCTTGCCTTTTCCATCTTTTTAGTTCCTCTTTCACCTCTTCTTTTTTCTCTCTGCATTCTTCATCCCACCATCCTTTTTTCTTCTTTCCCTTCAACTCTTTTTCCACTCTCCTCATCACCACCTCCACTCTCTCCTTTAGCCTTTTCCATTCCTCTTCTCCCCCTCTCACTTCCTCTTCTTTCCTCCCAAAATATTCCTCGAATCTTTTCCTTCCCTCCTCCGTCCATACTCCTTTTCCTCCTTTTTTCTTTTTCCATTCTTTCCTTTCATCTCTCCTCTCTCTTCCTTCTATCCACACCGTTAACGGTTGGTGATCTGAGTCAATCCTTTCCTCCACCTTCATCCTTCTCACTCCTTCTCTTGTCTCCTCATTTCCTAATACATAATCAATGACCGTTCCGTTCTTCCCTCCTGTGTATGTCCACTCTCCCTCTTCATCACCTTCTATATTTCCGTTCATTATCGACCATCCCAGCTCCTCTAAAACACCACACAATTTTCTACCGTCCCCATTCATCTTCCTGTCTCTCGATCTCCTTCCCTCCTTCTCCATCCCTTCCTCATTTCTCTCTCCCACTCTTCCGCCTTCTCTTCCCGTTCTTGCATTGAAATCTCCTCCTATTAATACTCTCACCCCTTTCTCCTCATTTTCCATCCATTCTCTTAATTTCTCCATCTTCTGATCTATATCCTTGTTTACGTACACTCCTATTATCCTCCACCATCTTCCTCCTAGATTCACTTCTTCCATCATTATTCCCTCCTCTCTCCTCTTCCTTCCTTCTTTCTCTCCTCTCACCTCCATCCCCTCTTTCCTTCCCATCACCATTCCTCCTATCGCTTTTCCTTTCTTATTCTTCCTTCCCGCTTCCTGCACTTCCCACACAAAACCTTTTGGCATTCTTCTCTTTATTCTCTCCCACCCTTTCTCCTGTATCCACGTTTCACTTAAAATTATCACATCCCACTCTCCCAATTTCTCCCAGAACTCTTTATCTTTGTTTTCCAATCCTGCCACATTCCAAAATCCTATTTTATATTCCTCCTCTTCTTTCCTCTTCTCCTTCCTCTTCCCCTTCCTCTTATTTTTATCTCTCTTCTTCCCTTTCTTCTCCTCCTCGCCAGGTTGCCTTAGGCGAAAACCTTTTCCATTCTTTCCCCTCCTACCCTTTCCTCTCTTTCTCTTTCCCTCACCTCCCCTCCATCACTCGTCCTCCATCCTTCTCTTCCCTCGTCCCACATCCACATACTTCCCTCTACCCACATCTTCATATACCCCACTCTTACTCTCTTCCCCTCTCTCCTTTTCTTTTCTGCTTCTCTCCTTATCATCCATTCTATTCTTCTCTCCTTTTCTGTCAAATCGTCCGTTATCCACTCTTTCCTATCTCTTAGCCTTTTCTTTCCTTTCATTACTTCTATTTTCTCCTCTACACTTGTAAACCTTACCCACACCATTTCTCTTCCTTCTCCGTTCTTCCTCCCTATCCTCCTTATCGTCTCTATCTTCGCTATCGCTCCTGTCTCTTTTATTATCTCTTTCACCTCTTCTTTCAGTCCTTCCTCTCCTTCTTTCTTTGCTTCCACTCCTCTTATTATCACATTTCTTTTCTTCTCTTCTCTCTTTTTCAACTCTCCTTCCATCTCCAATCTCCTCATTCTTCCCTCCATTTCCCCCCATTTTTCTCCCGGCCCCTTCTCTGCCTCTCCTCTTTCTCTCTCTCTTTTTCCTTTTTCTTTTTCTCTTCCTTCCCACTCCTCCATCTTTTTTTCCATCTCGCTCAACCTTCTTTCCAGTCCTTCTTTCTCTTTCTCCCATTCTTTCCTCATTTCTTCCATCCATTTCTTCATCTCCTCTCTTTCCTCCCTTAATTCTTTCATTTCTCTCATTATCTCATTAAAGCCCGTTCTCATTTCTTTTATTACTTCCTTCCATCTCCCTTCCTCCGACTCCACCGGTGATCTTACCACTCTCGCGCTTTTCTTGAACGCTTCCAACCCCTCCTCCTCCCTCTCCTCCTCTTGCATCCCTTTCCTTTTTTCTCCTCTTTTAATAAAGTCCACTATCGGCAGGCTGTTTGATCTCTCTCTTATCATTTTTTCGATTTTTGTTGGCCTCCCCACCTTCTTCCTGCCTTCTTCCCTCCCCTCTTCTTCCTTCCCTTCTATTTCTTTCCCTTTCATAACTCTCTCACTCATCTTCTTATCTCTCTCCTACTTACTTACTTCTTTTCTACACTTTCTCACCCTCCCGCACTTCCTACACCTTCTTCTGCTCCGTTCGCTCTGCCGCCTTCCCTAACGCGCTACTCTATGCTCCTTCCCGCCGCTCCTAACCTACGCTCTCCGCCTGTCTAATATCCGTTCTATCTCACTCCTCCCTTACTGTCGCTCTACCCCTCCACTTTCGCTGCTTCACTCGA
Organism: Tetramorium bicarinatum; assembly: GCA_928718305.1. NCBI lineage: Eukaryota > Metazoa > Arthropoda > Insecta > Hymenoptera > Formicidae > Tetramorium > Tetramorium bicarinatum. The sequence goes on from OV788323.1 coordinate 1,312,314, forward strand.
CCCTCCGCTATTCACTCCACCTCTCTATGCCTTCACCCTATCTCTCTTTTTTCCCTACACACTCTCACACTCACTCCTTGTCGCACACACACCACTCGCTCTTGCCACCGGAAACGGAAGTCCATTTTACTTGTAGATGTAAGATAAAAAAGAATCAATTAATATTATTAATTTTTAGATATGATGTTTTGCAAAATCCACCAATGCTTTTATAAAATACAATAAAATTTTTAAACCTAATTTTTCAAGTTTTTTTTACATTAATTAATTTCTTTCTCTATTCTTCATCTAAAAGCATTAAGGTAAAGTCATCGAAAAATAAATATTTTATAAAATATTTCATATTTTATATATTAAAAAGTATCAAAATTAAAATATCTCGAAAAGTATTTAACAAAAATATACTTAAATATTATGTATTTGAAAGCTCTCGGGATAAGCTATAAGAATATGCAATAAAAAATAGAGGATTCCATTTATTCCTCACGAGATCGTATGGAGTGTTTCCACACGCCACGGGTATTGGCGCACTCGGGTTTCGAGCTATAGGAAGGATACCTCCCGGAAAAATCCCTCGGGCAGAGTCCAGAACTTTGGACGTTTCGGCATGAATCTGAACGGACTCTGCGATGTACCGCGCTGCACGTAAGTGTGTGTAGTGGTTTCTGCTGAGTGTGAAGTGTCTAGAGACATAGTGCGCGAGCATAGTCATGTGTGTCGGTCGTCGCTGCCGCGCGTTTCTTTCCTCGACACTTTTTTGGTTGTCGACCCGGTGCGGTTTGCCGCCCTAGTCGACAACGGTTCGTTTTGCGAATCAGGGTGTGTTCGCTGCGGGGGCTCCGACTCATTGGTCCCCTTGTGGATCCAATGGGCGCGAATGCCAACCCGTTTGGGACGCGCCGCGTTCGCTGTACTCGTTCCGTTGGCGGCAAGGGCCGGCGCACTCGGTTGTGCCGAGGACACGCGGACGCTGTGTGTGTTAGTCCGCGTGTGAATGTGCTCGAGTGCGGGAGTGGTGGGATCATGCCTGACGCTGGCAAAGGTGCTCCGGGATTTTTAGTCATTTTTTCCTGATTTATTTGAAACCCCTGCCTGTTGGGATTAAACTGACGACGGATTCGAATTCAGCGCGTCAAAATACATAAAGATAGCTTAGTGGAGTATTCTGTTCAGACAACTTTTGTTTTTTTGTGTGCTTGAGTTATTAAAGCATGTTTAATGTATAAATGTATAAATAATTATATGGTAGGAAATCGATGTCGCTTTACTTATAAGCTTCAGAGTTTGTTTTTTAACATGAGCATCTCAGATGTTAATCTTTTAGTGTATGCCGATTCTCAACGTTCAATATTTTTACGTTATTTCAATCAAATTTATGATTAAGTTCCAATCTATGACGCGAAATAATAGGTAGATATTTTGATCCTTGTCTAATATCATTCGGTCTAATATCATTATTATAATCTCGTTTATAGTTTTCTTTTCGTCTACATTTGCCTTCAAGAAAAATTGTTCCCTTCTTCTTGAAAAGCCCAAGACCCAATCTCATTGTATCATTGTAATGATACATTTATTTTTATTACCAATTTTATTACTACCAATTTGATTATAAAATAAACAATTTACCTTTGTAGTTTGTAATCCATATGTATATATTTTGATATATATAATTAAGTAAAGTATGAAAACAGGAGTGGCTTGAAGAATGCATGTCACATTTCGTTTGCAAGTGATGAATTCTGAAATCTGAGTTTAAATTAAAACTTTATACATTTAATTATTAAAAAAGTATTATTATTAAAATTACTTAACTTTCTATTATTTATATTCAATAAAATAAATAATTTTTAACAAAGCGTACACATACATACGCTCGGTCACATACACGCATGTACAAATGTACGTTAATAGTCAATATAGAGAAAGTTCTAACCCATAGTTCTCTGAGAAAGAAGCGGGGCGGGGGGGGGGGTCTCCGCAGGCGAAGGGATATGACGTCACGCAGGAATGGGCGTTCCACGGATAAAGGGTAAGACGAGGATAAAAGTGTTTATAAAAACAAATAACGAGCGCCGGCTAAACAAATCCTACAGCTATTAAAAAATCGGAAACTTTGGAACACAATGCTACTCTAGCGATTCAAGGAAGGGGCAGGAGGTACCCCCTCCCCATTTGCGGATAGACTCTTTTGACAAATGATGAGTGCGGGCTAAACAAAATTCGGCTGCTATCAAAGACAATAACTTTGAAATATGGATGATGAGTTCGAAAATCGCACGTTATCGGATAACAGTGACTACATCGCAATGGAAACAATAAAAAAATTTTTTATAAAATAGTGCTTAGGTGCTTACAAATGAATACCTTGAACGGACATACAAAACAATGCGTCATATACTTTTATTACTCCACGAATAATAGTTATGTAGCGTGTGCGTCGTGCATGATCCAGTTGATAAATTTAGATATCGAACAAATATATGCCATTCGAAAGCACGATGGTATAGATAACATGTATTGCTCCAATTCTAGAGGTCCGCTGTTTCAGATATTTCTTAACTTTAAAATTGTTTTATCATAAAGATAAAAAATGTACAGAGAACCGATTTATAAATACAGTGTTAAAATATAATCCTTTACCTTTTAATAATTAGCTGCAGTTACTGAAAAAGTTGAGGTATTATTTTCAATATTATATTAAGTAAAGCATGTGCGCTTATTTCAGGTTTAATGTTTTTCCCTTTACAATCATATTTTTAAAATTATTTGGTTTTAAATAAGACATTACTTAAATATATGTACATTTCTCGGCAAAATCATTCCCTATTTTATTTCAATGTCCACTCTACAAAACATTCGTATGAAAAATACATATTATTTTTATCATGTGAATACAGATTCTCATGTGTAGTGTATAAATTTAAGTTTATTAAGTTTCATGTCTTGTCAACAGTTATTTATATTTTTATAACATATTTGCTCAACTAATTTTAATAATTAGCTGCAGTTACTGAAAAAGTTGAGGTATTATTTTCAATATTATATTAAGTAAAGCATGTGCGCTTATTTCAGGTTTAATGTTTTTCCCTTCTAATGTTCTATACTCTTTATATTCTTTTATTATACATGTTCTATATCTATCTTTTTATGTCTATCTTATGACTAACCTTTATATTATCCTATCATCTGTTCTATCTACATCTATCTATCTATTCTATCTATTCTTTGGAAATGTAAAAAAAATGTTTCCTATAATATTATATGTATATAATTTTATTATATTTAGTACAATATTGAAGGAAATATTTTTTTACATTTCCTGACGGAAGAGACCATTACCTTCTCGCGGTTTCCGTTCAGCAACAACATATGCGTTATCCATTTACAAAATTGATAGAAAATATTATTTACATATTATTAGAATAGTAATAGAATATTATTTATATTATTATAATATATTACTAATATCATACAAATAATACATATACATGGTTTTTTTAGAACAAAAACCATATATATTGGCCAAGAATGGATTTTCACTATTTATTTCCGTTTTCTCTCTTCTTTCTCAGATCGCGCTAAACATTCTTATGAACGTTTCGTGAATATTTTTTAAGAACATATTTTCGAATTATAAGAAGGACATTTTTATATATTACAATATGTTCATAATACATTCGAATATCTGCTTCTAAAAATATTTTTTGAATGTGAATAGAACAATCTATCGAATATTTTGCAAAATATTTTATGCATATTTATAAATTATTCCATAAGTATTGTGTATAAAATGTTTTATAAACGTGAATAATATATTTTACAAAATGTTGATGTATTTGATGATTTTACATATTTTCGTAGAACATTCAATAAATATTTTCTATGAATATGTGAATTATTATTTCAAAAAGTGACTAAAACAATTTCATCTTTCCTTTTACAAGAGAAATAAAAATTAATTAGAAAACAAAATAACTTATTGATGAGAATATTAAAGGGTTAATATTATTTGATAGCTCATCAGTCTTTCAATTTTAACATTTTTGTATATTTTCAATGTGTATTGCATTTCAATTAATTTTGTCTTCCTTTTAAAAAAAGATGAATTTAACTGTTTTTGTAATACGCAACAAACTATATGCAATAAATAAAAAATCGATGAATACTCTTATAAAATGCGAATGTGTGTGTTCTTAATTTCGGAATATTCGAATCGAATATTATGAATATACGTAGAACATTACAATCAGATATTGTATATACGTAGAACATTACAATCAGATATTGTATATTCATAATAACGTTCTTAGAATATTCATCGAGTTTGTTTATATTGCACATAGTTTAATACACTGCATTTTCAAAAGCAATTAAAGTCGCCCTTTTTTACACGAAAAACAAAATTAGTTAAAATGCAATTGCACACATTGAAAATGTGCAAGAGTGTTAAAATTAAGAAACTAATGAGATATCAATTAACAGATAATATTAACCCGTAGCAACCACACCCCAACTCAGTATACTAACCACACTAGTGCGATTTGGGATTTTCAATTTTTGAAGTTCAATAACTCAGTGAAAAGGAAATTAAGCTGATAATACATGTTTTTTAGGGTAGAATTTCCTGAGAAATGCAATGGATATAAACGCGAAAGCAAAAAGTAATTATTTAACTATAAAAAAAGCTAAAAATGAAGTACATGTTTTCAAAAAGTTTATTTTCTCTTTAAAAAATTGCTATTTGTTTTCTATTTGACACTAATGAATAAAACAAATCGGAAATTAAAGTTAAGAAATCATATTTTAAGAAAAAAATACATCGTACACATTCTAGAATGTTAACTATTTTTTAGCGGGGTTTGAAAATAGGATATTTTTTAAGGTGAAAAAAACATGTTACTTGGTTTTATATACGTGATTTTATAATATTTATGTGTATAATATGTTTATAATATGTTTATAATATGTTTATAATATGTTTATAATAGTTGTTTATATAGCTATAGGAAATTTTCTTAATTTTAATCTAAATTCACGGCTGGAATATTTTTTCTCGGACGACCTCTGCTACGTTGCCGCTCGACTACATCCATGAGTATTTGTTCCTTGTTGGCATTCTCCGCCTGTTTAAAAATCGTCATCTTCTAACGCTTGTTCTCCTTCGTCATCAGCATTGTCCATGTCGCTTTCGTCATTTTGACACGACGAACTCATCTCCACTATCGTCCGAGCATACAGTGTCGTGTACATCATCGTCCTCATCAGCAGCCAATGTCTGTATTATAGCATTGTAGCTACGAAAAGAGCATCTCCTCTCCTCTATCTCAGCCATTCTTTACAATAAAAAACGAAATTATTATTTCTAAATACATTTTGAATGAAAAGAATCATGATTTGAAAAAAAAATTATCTAAAATATTTTTAATTTTTAATCATAATTATAATAAATTTTACACTAAAAATAATAAAAGATGTTTTAATACTTACATTTTAGCTCACAAATTCACAAAAATTACAACTTTGTAATTTTTTTAGGCACCAACTTAGTGTACACTCCAACCACACTAGTGCGAATTCGAACCTTCTCGATGTTTTAATGCTGCTTGCTCGGCAGTTTCAAAACAATTGAAGCTGCTCTTTTGTATAGAGGTCTCCTAGGCTACTGACATTTTTGTCAGTGTCATCATGATTCTAGAAGGGAGAAACCGTTAGAGAACGCAGGTCAAAAGATACAGAAGGAAGAAGTTTTTGGTGGTGCGAATTTGCACTAGTGTGGATGCTATGGGTTAACACTTTAGCATTCTCATTAATACTTAAGTTATATTGTTTTCTAATTTTTCTTTTTCTTGTCAAAAAAAAGTGAAACAGATTTAGTCACTTTTAGAAATAATAATTCATATGTTCATAGGAAATATTTATTGAATATTCTATAACAATATATAAAATAATCTATACATATTGTAACATTTTGTACTACACGCACGTTCAATTTGGCATTCTATCAAGAGACACGGTAGTGTCTCGCGCCAAGTGTATAGTAGCAACAGTAACCAACAAAGATTTTTGGCACGCGAAATCACCGGGGCTCATTTACGCGAGTTCAACGATTCCAGAGACCTTAGATTATCGGTTTGAGAACCGATCGGTTCAGCCGTTAATGAGATAAGGACTGAATTGGTCGAATTCTAAGTAGGCTCAATTGAAAGCTTAGGATCGAATTACATAATGTGGCGGCTACAAGCGCCACTTAGTAATTAGCGCCTACCAAGGCGGCAACCCGTCCAACGCGTCATAGCGTTTAACGAGACGGCAGCCCATCCGATTCAGAGATTTTCGCGAAGGCACGCGGCACGCACGTGGACAACAACCTTCGTCGAAATAGACGAAAATCGTGGAAAGCGGTGACAAGTGGCTAAAGAAGAAGAAAATAACTCGCACGCAAATTTCAACCACGAAAAAGTTATAACGATGTACCGCGGTGAGGAAAGGCACTCTCTTCTGTGCTCGAGACACACCAGATGTCAGACGAACAAGAATGAGGAGTAAGTATAACATCGTGGAGGCTGCGGAAGATCGCTCTACCACCATTGCGGATGACGAGACCGCCACGAGTATTCTTGCACGAGGACGATCGCAGGATCTGACGATACATATCTCCAAGGCTTGCAGAACTAGTCGTGCACCCGGTTTCACCACTCCCAGAAAAGTAGCTATACTAGGCCGGTTTCGATCCAGGTCCTCCGAGGGGGGAGCGGGGCGGGGGGGTATTCCGCGGGTGAGGGGGTATGACGTCACGCGGGGAGGGGTCTTTTATCTTATCTTTGTTTATAAACATATCAGATAACAGTCCTTTATCTTTGTTTATAAACATATCAGATAACAGTCCCTTATCTTTGTTTATAAACATATCAGATAACAGTCCTTTATCTTTGTTTATAAACATATCAGATAACAGTCCTTTATCTTTGTTTATAAACATATCAGATAACAGTCCTTTATCTTTGTTTATAAACATATCAGATAACAGTCCTTTATCTTTGTTTATAAACATATCAGATAACAATCCTTTATCTTTGTTTATAAACATATCAGATAACAGCGGTATCAGATAACAGCGGTATCAGATAACAGCGGTATCAGATAACAGCGGTACCAGATAACAGCGGTGGGCATAATGCCGCTATCAGGGCCCCTCGGTACCCCCTAATTTCCAGGAATTTTGATATCGCCGATGTTTTGACTATCGTAGATATCTGGCCACGGAACGGATCTGCACAGCCCCCTCTCCCCCAATTTCTAGGAATTTTGATATCGCCGATGTATCGTATTTGATACATAATCCTGCCGCTATCACCCCCCCCTCCCCCCCCAAATTTCCAGGAGGACTTTGATAAGATTGAAACATAATTCTATCCCTAATGATAAGACAAATCCGCGACTTTGAAACATGATTCTTTTGAGCGCCGATATCTGGCCGCTAATGTTATGATATCGGGGGTGACTTGTACAGACCTGCAAGCTATCCTTTGATAAGTAGCGGCCACTCCGCGAAGCCACCCCCTAACGATCGCCATATTATTCTTCCAGGAAGAATTTTGCGATAATCGGTGTTAGTTAGTTAGAAAGAGACAAATGAAGGTATAAAATCGGCCCGGAAGAGCGCAAGATCTCAGTAGGTGCTTTGACAGTATATGAATCTCCGTGCTTGCAACGATAGATTTGTGAACGAGCACACAGTTGTTGATTTCGAACATATAATGGATGAAGAATCATCCGATGAGACTCTCGCGAACGATAGCGATTATATTAGCGATTATAGTGAGACCAATATAGACATAGTTACCAAGGTGGTGTCCGCAGCACATGTAAACGCGTTGAATAGACGCACGAAATTTTGCGTCATATATTCATATTATTCGACGGGTGGTGCTTTGGCGGTGTGTGCCCCCTGTATGGTCGACATCTCGGATATACGTATCGGACTAATGTATGCCGTTCGGAAGCATGTGACCGATGTGCATGAGGCTATACATGCCCGGTTTTGCTCAAGATGTGAACGGGAAATGTCCGTGACAATTCCACGCGACTTGTGTCCAATTTGCTCACAATGAACATTTATAAGTGTGGGCAATATGGATGAATGGTTGTATTTAGAAGACATTTATGAAGCTCTGGAAGAAAAAGAAGCAACGCGTGTGATATCTCCGGTACAGTTTTTACGGAATCGAGAACTCGGCATACGCGGAACCAGTGGCCGCTTCGTGAGGCAGGGTGTTGAAGTTGAGAGCGGTCTGTGGGATCTCTTTGGAGAACGCTGGACATATAGCGCGAAGCGGAGAGTGCACAGACGAGCGCTGAAAGAAGTCTGTGATGTATCACAGTATGAAAAAGCGGATGAAAAAACGAAAATGAAACATGTGGAAGAAATGTTTGAAAGTGTTAAATGTATTAATGCTCTGTTTATTACGTTCCCTGCAGGCATTGGCAAGTGCGTTGAGTTAATAGCAATAGACAATTTACGTTATTCGAGTTACGATCGTTGGGAAGATCCGAACGCTTTAACGGCGTGGTGCGAGTTTGAGGCTGAAGAGCGGGAATTGCACAGAAAATATAAAGGTGTCGGGATTCATTATAGAGACTTTAGATCCAGGCATTATCACGTTCAGGACAATGAACGCTATTGCGTATCGTGTAAACGAGTTACGTGCAAGTGTTCGACCGAGGAATGTGATGTAATATAATAAAATATGGAACAATTCAAGCAGATCGAACGCGACCTGCTGGAGGGATCCAGACAAGTCGCAACTTTGGGCGATTATTTCACGTGGGCTCAGCGATGCGACGAGTGCGTGGAACGGCTCGAAGAACAAAGTCGGGTCAAGCGTCCGCGGCTCTCGATCGGACACAGACAATCTTTGGTGGCGAGCATCGCGCGACTCGCGGGTGTGAAAAATCAACTGGAAAGACGATTTACACATTTCGGTGGTGGTGGTGGTGGTGGTGACTATGAGAATAACAGCGCGAAGAGACTCGTTTGGCGAGAAATCGATACCGCGTTTGAAAATCGTCTTCTGACTGGTGCGGTGATTAACGCGGACTATATCGAGCCGCGTCAATTTTTGGAAGACGCTGGTGACATAGTGCTCGAGCGCGTACGAGACATTTTAAGAGTGCGCAACAGCGTTAAAGTAAACATCATTTTCAATGGGGAATTTGTTACTGGTGACAAACGCGCAAACAAAAGTATTAATACGCGTAACTGCGAACTTTTTAATACATCCGATTTGCGCGAGTGGTACGAACAGCGCGTTATCGAGCCTACTCTGGCGTCGCTCGAAGAATTTCAGGAACGCGACAGTGGCTGGGCGTTGTCGCGAATTCTTAATCTTACAATTAATGTGAATAAATATAACCCATTGCACGCGGGGTGTTATATTGAATTACCGCGAGAAATAAAATTTAAGGGAGCGATAATCAATGTGCGGTCTAAAGACAATGCGTGTTTCGCGTGGTCGGTGGTCGCTGCTTTGCACCCAGCCGAAGCACACGCGGAACGAGAATCGTCGTATCCGCATTACACGACCGTGTTGAATATTAAAGACATTGATTTTCCAATGTCATTGAATCAAATAAAAAAGTTTGAACAATGCAATGATATATCAATCAACGTGTACGGGATAGAAGAAAAGGTGATTCTACCGATACGACTCACCGATAGGAAGAGGGAGAGACATGTAAACCTACTGTACGTGCAGGAAGACGACGACGCGGGACACTTTGCCTGTATTAAGAACTTGTCCCGTCTCGTGAGCTCACAAGTGAGCAAAAAACAACACAAGAAGTTCTTCTGCGATCGGTACGTATACAAGTTTGCGCAATATGCTTATAAATGAATAATATACATAAATGATTGATAAATTTCCAGATGCTTGCATTACTTTCATTCAAGCGACAAGTTGGAGGCCCATAGCATCGATTGTCAACAGATGAACGATTGCGCCATCCGACTCCCGAGCGATGACTTCAAATGGTTGGCATTCAAAAATTACGGTAGGAAGGAACGAATGCCGTTTGTAGTGTATGCCGATCTAGAGTGCACGCTAGAGAAGACGGATTCGACAACGTCGACGTACCAACACCATCAGGCATTCAGCATCGCATATTACGTGCGTTGTTCGTTCGACGAATCATTATCGACGTACCGGTGTTATCGCGATAAGGATTGCATCGCGTGGTTCACAGAGGAATTAAAATGTTTGGCACATCGTGTAAAGGGTATTCTATCCGCGAATGTCCCCATGGAGATCTTATCGAAGCAACAATGGATAGCATACCGTAATGCTACACATTGTCATATATGTGAGAAACCGTTCGCGCCAGATGACGAAAGAGTGCGCGATCATTGTCACCTGACCGGACGATACAGAGGTCCCGCGCATTCACGCTGTAATTTGAATTATAAAGATTCGTATACCATCCCCATAGTCTTCCACAACTTATCAGGCTACGACTCACATTTTATTATCAAAGAAATTGCTATAGCGTATGAAGGGCATGTTGATCTGTTGCCTATAACGAAAGAAAAATATATATCTTTTACAAAACATGTTGAAGACACAGCCGACAGGTCAGAATCGCGAAAATACATGAAATTAAGGTTTATCGATTCATATAAATTTCTCACCACCAGTCTCGAAAAATTGGCATCATTTCTCAGCCGGGATAAATTAAAAATTCTACGTTCAAATTTCACAAATCTATCAAACGAAGATTTTGAACTGTTGACGCGGAAAGGTGTCTTTCCATACGAATACGTGGATTGCATCGAGAAATTGGATGACACGTGTCTACCGCCGCGCGAATCATTTTACAGCTCGTTGATCGGCGACACTGTATCCGACGGCGATTATGCGCACGCCGCGAACGTCTGGCAACGGTTCTCCATTCGAACTCTGGGCGAATACAGCGATTTATATTTGAAAACCGATGTCTTGTTGTTGGCCGATATATTTGAAAATTTTCGTGATAGTTGCATCACGAGTTACGGACTCGATCCCGCGTACTACTACACCTTACCCGGTTTTACGTGGGACGCGATGTTGAAACATACACGCGTCAAATTCGAACTGCTCACAGACATTGATATGATTATGTTTATCGAGCGCGGTATACGCGGCGGTCTGAGCCAATGTTCCAATAGATATGCTCGAGCCAACAACAAGTACATGCAGTCGTACGACCCATCGAAACCTTCCTCATATTTAATGTACTTTGATGTTAATAATCTGTACGGTTGGGCGATGTGTCAGTCATTGCCCTACGCCGATTTTCAATGGGTCGACGATGCAGCAAATTTTGATTACAGCGCGATCGCTCAGGGTTCGCCCACGGGTTACATTCTCGAGGTCGATCTCGAGTATCCGCAACATCTTCACGACAGACACACTGACCTACCTTTCTGTCCGGCGCGCGATAAGCCGCCCGGCAAGAGGCAAGATAAGCTACTTGCAACGTTATATGATAAGAAACGATACGTCATACATTATCGTAACCTGCAGCAGTGTACACGTCACGGTCTTCGCGTCACGAAAATTCATCGCGTGCTACAATTCGTTCAATCTCCATGGCTCCGTAAATACATCGAATTGAATACAAAATTTAGAACACTCGCCAAGAATGATTTCGAAAAAAACTTGTATAAATTAATGAACAACGCTGTATTCGGTAAAACTATGGAAAATGTTCGTAATCACGTCGATGTGAAATTATTAACGAAATGGGATGGACGCTACGGCGTGGAAGCTCTGATCGCGAAACCGAATTTCCACAGTCGAAGCATTTTTTCCGAAAATCTGGTCGCTATAGAGATGCGTAAACTCGAGGTGGTATTCGACAAACCGATTTATGTGGGTATGTGCATCCTCGACATATCCAAGGTCTGTTTGTATGATTTTCACCACGAGTATATGCAACCTTTACATCGAGGCGCGTGTAAAATAATGTACACCGACACTGACAGTCTAATTTACCATATCGAGTGCGAGGATATTTACACGCATATGAAACGTGATATAGACAGATTCGACACGAGCGATTATCCCGCTGATAATGTGTACGGTATACGAACAAGAAGGTGCCGGGATTAATAAAGGATGAAAATAATGGCGCAATAATGACAGAATTCGTCGGGCTCAGAGCGAAAATGTACGCTTTGCGAGTAGATGGAAAGAAGGACACCAAAAAGGTGAAAGGCATCAAAAGTAACGTTGTAGCGCGAACGATAACGTTCGATGATTACACGCGGTGTCTCAACGATGAGATCGAAATGACGCGGCAGCAATCGTGCATAAGATCCAAGCTGCACGAAGTTTATACAGTGTCCGAAAAGAAAATCGCTCTGAGTCCGTACGACGACAAGCGGTATATCGTACCAGAATCGACCGATACTCTGCCATGGAGGCATTATAGAATACCTTTGTAATATATTACTACGTAAGGGATATTAATAATCACTTTTGTATATCTCATATATCTCATATATTTTATATATTGCATACATTTCATATTGTTATATATTGTATACATTTTATATTGCATACATTTTATATATGTTGAATAAACGAAAATTAAATCACATTGTCTTTATGTATCCACGAATTGTGTGATCCATCGAATCCTAGCCATTTCACATAAACTTCGTCGCCTCTCCTGCGCAGTACCTTCTCCACGAGATACACGTCGGGATCGGCCGCGCGATGCAACTCGTGCTCGTAGAACGCTCCAGCGATAGATTTTCCGCGATAGTCCTCGAGCAGGTACGTCGCGGGATTTGTGTGCTGCACTTTAACGATTTTAAACACCTCGGTGGTCCAATTTGGCGTGTATCCTTTCTCGAAAACGGTCTTGTACTTGCTCACGCGCACCGAATCGCCTACTTTGAACTTTGCCGGTCCTGCAATCTTTATCGCGCTGTACACCGTAGCCAAGAGTCTTTCGGCGATCGCGGGCGTAACGTCGGCGGGTCGCATACCGATCGTTCGATGTTTTCGCGAGTTGTAATCTGATACGAGACGTGGCAGCGCGTCGATCCATTTGTAGTTTCCATTGAGCGTAAACATCTTCCACATATCATTCTTGAGCGTGCGATTGAATCGCTCGACGACCGATGCCTTCAATACCGAATACGTGGAGTAATGATTGACGTTGTGTTTCTTCACGAGTCGTTGCACGTCAGCGTTGTAAAACTCCTTTCCCTTGTCAGTCTGCAAATTTTTCGGACATCTCTCTCGAATTATCTTGGCGATAGCTTCGACCGTCTCGCTTCCGCTTTTGCTCTTGAGCGGCACGGCCCACGCGTATTTACTCAACACGTCGATGACCGTGAGTATGTAGCGATAGCCTCTGTTGAAACGCGAATACGGCTGCATCTCGACGATATCTGCCTGCCACAAGTCATCGTATCCTCGTACTATGACGCGTCTTCGTGGAAAATTTCTTCTCGCCGGAGCATGCAGTTCCTCGACGAGTCGTCGCCTCTCCGAACCGACACTCATGTTTCGACGGTACGATCATCGATCACTGGCACGTGCGAAGATTTAACTTTGTTCTTTCTTTTCGACTCGGTGGTTGCGTCGCTTATCGTATTTCGTAACGCATGCACGTCCTTCTCGAACGCGATCAGTCTCTCGACAAATTCGTCTCTCAAAATTTTAACGCACTGTTCCACATACAGTTTGTTAGCCGCGTCATCGTCAGCCTCCGGTTGTGCTACGCGACGAATCTTGCGCGATTTTGCGTCAAACGCCGTACCGACACGGCACAGAGCGTTATGCCGCACGTAACTTCTCACCAGTCCGTTCTTCCGGCCGCCGTTGTCGAATGAATCGTTTCTCCGATCAAACAATCCAAATTTATTGACGGGCATTTTTTCGATGCAAGTGACGTCGATCGACTGGTTCGTTTCGACGATACTCCGATTAATTTATAATGATACCAGCCTCGCGAAGTTCCTCGATGATGGACAGCATCTCGTTGTCGTGAGCGTTATGACCGGCTCGGTGCGAAGCGTCGAGCAACCGTAGACGATCCACCAGCTCGTTGGGATCGTCCCAGTGCACGTAATCGATCGCGTTGTCGTTCAACGTCATAGCGCGAGGTAATCCTTCTCCAGATTTGGACTCGATCGATAGTAACGGTGCGATTATATATTTGTACTTGTATCCTCTATTGCCCTTTATTCGACCATGTGCATCGTAATTGTACCTGTGCGCGTTCGTCGTCAGCAGTATGCTCTTGTACTTTTGCGCATCTTGCTCCGTATAGACGACATCATCGGGCAATTTCTTGAATATCAGCTCGTAAAGACCGGGTGTACCGACGTATCGCACGTCATCGATAATTATGTTGTCATCGTTATCTACGTCAATGTGTTTATTACCGAGCATCATTCCATCGCTGCTCAGACGAACACCGTACACGTTATCTAAACCGCTCTTTCGATCGTCGTTCAGAACGACTTCGATGTACTTTTGACTCAGCGGTCCCAAGTTATTGCGCAACGTTTCTTGGTCCTCCTCCGACGTTTGCAACTGCTTTCGAATGGTCGTCACGAGCGAATTATCCGTGGTCTCGAAAACATTCTCGTTGCTCGCGAGCAATTCGGGTGATTGTACCACTGTTGTCGTCGCGGTTGGTGTTGTCGTCGATATCGGTGATATGTCCAGCGGAGGCTCAAATCGAAAGGTTTTATACGGTGTCGATGCGGCGCGATCCGACACTCGTTTCCTCTTTGTCTTCGCATCCTCCTCACGCTTCTGGACGGTTAACGTTTCATCGTCGTCACGCGGTTCTTTCTTTATCACGCGCGTGTCAGAATTTTCAACAATCTTTTGCAGAGGCTCGATAATTGGTTTGAAGCGTGTCTTCACCGCAATATCGTCTTCGATCCTGCCGGTCTTCAAGGCGCGATGTTTCTTGCGGATCGATTCACTCGTCTTCTCAATCTTCCTCGCGATCTTCTCGCGCTCACGAGTATCGTTGCTCTCAGCCATGTTTTACCTCGACAAGGTACCGATGACGACTGATTGTTTTACGGTATCGCGAACATGTTAAATCCTTTTCGATATCGTCCATTCGTGAGCGAACTGTCCTTGTCTATCACTACGAATCCGTACTCGGGCTGCCAACAATCGTGACAAAACGCGCTGAAATCCCCGTACGACATGTCGGTATTCACGTGATCGTTGTAAACATGTTTCAAATTGGTCCCATCCTGTTTGAACAGGATCAGCAAGTTCGCGTTATCGCGTATCAGATGTTTGGGTATTCTCGCATACGTCTGGCAGAGATAGAAACAGTCGACATTCGAGTGCCTACCCATCGAGAAGTATTCTCTCACAGTATCTTGCTTGTCGCACGCGACGTCATCGAAAACAAAAATCGAGTTTGGTAGCGCCTCGCTCGGTGGAATGACGTCACTGTTATTGGAGAACATAAAATAGCCTATTTCGTCGATCGATGTCAACAGTTTCTCCAGATATCGATACTTTGGCTACTGCAGTGACTTCGAGTACACGTATACGTTCTCGAAACGCACACCGTGTGGACTTTCCAGCAAGCTTATCAGAACGTTGGTTTTACCGCAATTCGAGGGGCCGCAGATGATCGCGCGTATAGTGGTCGGTAGCATTGCACCGTGTTTGCGTTTCTTCGCGTTGTTTCCCATCGCCAGCAGTTTGTCGTCACAGTTCGTGACACGTATCGTCAGCGGCTGTCGCACGAATTTCATTTCTCTCTGCGCTTCCGAGTAGAAAGGACGCACCTATTTATAACCGCGCGGAACCGCAAATCGCTCAGAAATGTTTCTGCTTCTGTCGGATAACAGTGATATATACGGTTTAACAGCCAAACAGTTGGAGTATGTGCCGAAGATCGTTCTGTTACAACAGTTTTACGATCACATAGATTATGTGTGGGATAAACTTCCGGAGCATATCAAATCAGATCCGGAAATTCAGCAGTACCGTCATTGCCTGGAGCATTACAATCTACCGTCTCAGCGAACGCACATCGACGGTCCGCCGCCACTGATCAAGGATTGCGACGAATGTCATCGGCGACGTCTAGCGTAAAAGTTGGTGGCAGTCTGCTCAATCGCGCGATAAACGCGCTTCCCTTCGAACTACACATCCCAGGCTATCAGTTTTGTGGCCCGGGAACTCATTTGGAGAAACGTTTGGCGAGAGGTGATCGAGGCATAAATCCACTGGACGCGGCGTGTCGCGAGCACGACATAGCGTATTCTCGGAGCAATAGTCTCATCGAGAGACACGCGGCTGACAGAGTACTCGCCGAGAAAGCGCGAAAACGCATCGTCGCGGGAGATTCCTCGCTGGGCGAGAGAGCTGCCGCCACGGTTGTCTGGGCGGCGATGAAAGCCAAGACGAAGATCGGTATGGGTATGAAGAAGAAGACGAAGAATATGAAGAAAAAACGGGTACTTCCGATAGCGAAACGCGGAGGTGTACTACCAATTCTACCGATGTTGGGTGCACTCGGATCCTTGATCGGTGGAGCTGCCGGTGTGGCAAAAGCGGTGAACGACAGCAAAGCCACGCGACGTCAACTCGAAGAGCTGCAACGTCACAACCGCGCGATGGAAGGTCGTGGACTCTATCTCGCTCCGTACAAATACGGACGGGGACTGTATCTCGGCCCGTACAAGCGCGGACAAGGTGTTGTAAAGAGGAAAAAAAAAACGTCCAGGAGGCGTTAGAAATGCCCGCGGGTGCGACAACGAACGTGCAATTGGATCTACTGGCAAGACATATGCGCATACCATACCATACTTTAGAGGCGTTTTCATGCGCGACACATTACCAACAGGCGGTGCACGTCGAAACGAGAGTGGTATCGTGAATCTGGACGACGCGACAGGTCCCGGTACTCATTGGGTGGCATATGCTAAGAGGAGAGAACGCGTTATATATTTCGACAGTTTTGGCAATCTTCGACCTCCTAGAGAACTAGTGCGTTATTTCGGGAACAGTCTGATAGAGTACAATCACACACCCTATCAAACCTACGATCAGAACATCTGCGGTCAGATGTGTCTACAGTTTCTCCGAACGTGTGAATTTAAAGCCTGACGAGCGACTGTGAGGACTCAGTGTTAGTCGAGCGGTTTTTCCATCATGTCGTTGACGCTCACGCTAAGCGGCCGGAGCAGCGTCCTCGCGGTAAACTACTCTCCAGCCATAGATTTGAGTGACGACGACTACGAGCTCGGTCTGATGGACTTTGAGACCTACCATACGATAGCGAACGCGAATGCCTCGAACAATAAATTTTACTTTGGCAATGACGACGCTGAAATTACAATTCCCGAGGGATCGTACGAACTGCAAGACATTAACGAGTTTTTGAAACGCGCATTTAAACGTAAAGTAGAAAAGAAACAAATCGACGATGATGAGATCGGAGAGTACCCGATAGCGCTGCGCGCTAATTACAATACGATGAGGAGCGAGATTAAATGCGACTACAGAGTGAACTTTAGTAAGCCCAACAACATAGGATCGCTGCTGGGATTCGCGTCGAATCGCGTATTGCAACCGCGAAAATGGCACACATCGGACATGCCGATCAACATTATGAATGTGAATATTATTCGCATAGAGTGCAACGTGACCGCGGGCGCGTACAGCAACAGCAAACGCGTGCACACGATACACGAATTTTCACCGAACGTGCCACCAGGATATAAGATATCGGAAAGGCCGTCGCAGATCATTTACCTGCCAGTCATCGTACGGAGCATTACGGATCTGACGATACGCTTCGCCGACCAGCACGGACGATTGCTCGACTTTCGAGGAGAGGAGATTACCGTCAGATTGCACGTGCGAAAGTGTCGACGTTATCGCGAACGTATGTGAGATGCTTGTGTTGAACGGCTCGAGGCACGCGAGAGATAAAGTCACAACAGCTCTCGATAATATCAGATCATCCGAGGGAAAGAAACTCAGCGCGTCGAACGTTGCATTTTTAAAATCTTTGGGATTCGCGGTACGAAACATCTAACGATGACGGACATTCTCAACATCGGGGACGAGCCAGTCTTCGACGATCGCATCATCAAGCTCGAGACTCACACGTACAATCCGTACGTTAATACGACGTTTGGACACAGCGACGAGATAAGAATACCCATACAACAACAGGATCTATACACGTTGCCGTACGAAAGTTTTCTATACATCGAGGGAAAACT
>OV788323.1:1331084-1486084 GCA_928718305.1 Tetramorium bicarinatum
ATTATTTCACGTGGGCTCAGCGATGCGACGAGTGCGTGGAACGGCTCGAAGAACAAAGTCGGGTCAAGCGTCCGCGGCTCTCGATCGGACACAGACAATCTTTGGTGGCGAGCATCGCGCGACTCGCGGGTGTAAAAAATCAACTGGAAAGACGATTTACACATTTCGGTGGTGGTGGTGACTATGAGAATAACAGCGCGAAGAGACTCGTTTGGCGAGAAATCGATACCGCGTTTGAAAATCGTCTTCTGACTGGTGCGGTGATTAACGCGGACTATATCGAGCCGCGTCAATTTTTGGAAGACGCTGGTGACATAGTGCTCGAGCGCGTACGAGACATTTTAAGAGTGCGCAACAGCGTTAAAGTAAACATCATTTTCAATGGGGAATTTGTTACTGGTGACAAACGCGCAAACAAAAGTATTAATACGCGTAACTGCGAACTTTTTAATACATCCGATTTGCGCGAGTGGTACGAACAGCGCGTTATCGAGCCTACTCTGGCGTCGCTCGAAGAATTTCAGGAACGCGACAGTGGCTGGGCGTTGTCGCGAATTCTTAATCTTACAATTAATGTGAATAAATATAACCCATTGCACGCGGGGTGTTATATTGAATTACCGCGAGAAATAAAATTTAAGGGAGCGATAATCAATGTGCGGTCTAAAGACAATGCGTGTTTCGCGTGGTCGGTGGTCGCTGCTTTGCACCCAGCCGAAGCACACGCGGAACGAGAATCGTCGTATCCGCATTACACGACCGTGTTGAATATTAAAGACATTGATTTTCCAATGTCATTGAATCAAATAAAAAAGTTTGAACAATGCAATGATATATCAATCAACGTGTACGGGATAGAAGAAAAGGTGATTCTACCGATACGACTCACCGATAGGAAGAGGGAGAGACATGTAAACCTACTGTACGTGCAGGAAGACGACGACGCGGGACACTTTGCCTGTATTAAGAACTTGTCCCGTCTCGTGAGCTCACAAGTGAGCAAAAAACAACACAAGAAGTTCTTCTGCGATCGGTACGTATACAAGTTTGCGCAATATGCTTATAAATGAATAATATACATAAATGATTGATAAATTTCCAGATGCTTGCATTACTTTCATTCAAGCGACAAGTTGGAGGCCCATAGCATCGATTGTCAACAGATGAACGATTGCGCCATCCGACTCCCGAGCGATGACTTCAAATGGTTGGCATTCAAAAATTACGGTAGGAAGGAACGAATGCCGTTTGTAGTGTATGCCGATCTAGAGTGCACGCTAGAGAAGACGGATTCGACAACGTCGACGTACCAACACCATCAGGCATTCAGCATCGCATATTACGTGCGTTGTTCGTTCGACGAATCATTATCGACGTACCGGTGTTATCGCGATAAGGATTGCATCGCGTGGTTCACAGAGGAATTAAAATGTTTGGCACATCGTGTAAAGGGTATTCTATCCGCGAATGTCCCCATGGAGATCTTATCGAAGCAACAATGGATAGCATACCGTAATGCTACACATTGTCATATATGTGAGAAACCGTTCGCGCCAGATGACGAAAGAGTGCGCGATCATTGTCACCTGACCGGACGATACAGAGGTCCCGCGCATTCACGCTGTAATTTGAATTATAAAGATTCGTATACCATCCCCATAGTCTTCCACAACTTATCAGGCTACGACTCACATTTTATTATCAAAGAAATTGCTATAGCGTATGAAGGGCATGTTGATCTGTTGCCTATAACGAAAGAAAAATATATATCTTTTACAAAACATGTTGAAGACACAGCCGACAGGTCAGAATCGCGAAAATACATGAAATTAAGGTTTATCGATTCATATAAATTTCTCACCACCAGTCTCGAAAAATTGGCATCATTTCTCAGCCGGGATAAATTAAAAATTCTACGTTCAAATTTCACAAATCTATCAAACGAAGATTTTGAACTGTTGACGCGGAAAGGTGTCTTTCCATACGAATACGTGGATTGCATCGAGAAATTGGATGACACGTGTCTACCGCCGCGCGAATCATTTTACAGCTCGTTGATCGGCGACACTGTATCCGACGGCGATTATGCGCACGCCGCGAACGTCTGGCAACGGTTCTCCATTCGAACCCTGGGCGAATACAGCGATTTATATTTGAAAACCGATGTCTTGTTGTTGGCCGATATATTTGAAAATTTTCGTGATAGTTGCATCACGAGTTACGGACTCGATCCCGCGTACTACTACACCTTACCCGGTTTTACGTGGGACGCGATGTTGAAACATACACGCGTCAAATTCGAACTACTCACAGACATTGATATGATTATGTTTATCGAGCGCGGTATACGCGGCGGTCTGAGCCAATGTTCCAATAGATATGCTCGAGCCAACAACAAGTACATGCAGTCGTACGACCCATCGAAACCTTCCTCATATTTAATGTACTTTGATGTTAATAATCTGTACGGTTGGGCGATGTGTCAGTCATTGCCCTACGCCGATTTTCAATGGGTCGACGATGCAGCAAATTTTGATTACAGCGCGATCGCTCAGGGTTCGCCCACGGGTTACATTCTCGAGGTCGATCTCGAGTATCCGCAACATCTTCACGACAGACACACTGACCTACCTTTCTGTCCGGCGCGCGATAAGCCGCCCGGCAAGAGGCAAGATAAGCTACTTGCAACGTTATATGATAAGAAACGATACGTCATACATTATCGTAACCTGCAGCAGTGTACACGTCACGGTCTTCGCGTCACGAAAATTCATCGCGTGCTACAATTCGTTCAATCTCCATGGCTCCGTAAATACATCGAATTGAATACAAAATTTAGAACACTCGCCAAGAATGATTTCGAAAAAAACTTGTATAAATTAATGAACAACGCTGTATTCGGTAAAACTATGGAAAATGTTCGTAATCACGTCGATGTGAAATTATTAACGAAATGGGATGGACGCTACGGCGTGGAAGCTCTGATCGCGAAACCGAATTTCCACAGTCGAAGCATTTTTTCCGAAAATCTGGTCGCTATAGAGATGCGTAAACTCGAGGTGGTATTCGACAAACCGATTTATGTGGGTATGTGCATCCTCGACATATCCAAGGTCTGTTTGTATGATTTTCACCACGAGTATATGCAACCTTTACATCGAGGCGCGTGTAAAATAATGTACACCGACACTGACAGTCTAATTTACCATATCGAGTGCGAGGATATTTACACGCATATGAAACGTGATATAGACAGATTCGACACGAGCGATTATCCCGCTGATAATGTGTACGGTATACGAACAAGAAGGTGCCGGGATTAATAAAGGATGAAAATAATGGCGCAATAATGACAGAATTCGTCGGGCTCAGAGCGAAAATGTACGCTTTGCGAGTAGATGGAAAGAAGGACACCAAAAAGGTGAAAGGCATCAAAAGTAACGTTGTAGCGCGAACGATAACGTTCGATGATTACACGCGGTGTCTCAACGATGAGATCGAAATGACGCGGCAGCAATCGTGCATAAGATCCAAGCTGCACGAAGTTTATACAGTGTCCGAAAAGAAAATCGCTCTGAGTCCGTACGACGACAAGCGGTATATCGTACCAGAATCGACCGATACTCTGCCATGGAGGCATTATAGAATACCTTTGTAATATATTACTACGTAAGGGATATTAATAATCACTTTTGTATATCTCATATATCTCATATATTTTATATATTGCATACATTTCATATTGTTATATATTGTATACATTTTATATTGCATACATTTTATATATGTTGAATAAACGAAAATTAAATCACATTGTCTTTATGTATCCACGAATTGTGTGATCCATCGAATCCTAGCCATTTCACATAAACTTCGTCGCCTCTCCTGCGCAGTACCTTCTCCACGAGATACACGTCGGGATCGGCCGCGCGATGCAACTCGTGCTCGTAGAACGCTCCAGCGATAGATTTTCCGCGATAGTCCTCGAGCAGGTACGTCGCGGGATTTGTGTGCTGCACTTTAACGATTTTAAACACCTCGGTGGTCCAATTTGGCGTGTATCCTTTCTCGAAAACGGTCTTGTACTTGCTCACGCGCACCGAATCGCCTACTTTGAACTTTGCCGGTCCTGCAATCTTTATCGCGCTGTACACCGTAGCCAAGAGTCTTTCGGCGATCGCGGGCGTAACGTCGGCGGGTCGCATACCGATCGTTCGATGTTTTCGCGAGTTGTAATCTGATACGAGACGTGGCAGCGCGTCGATCCATTTGTAGTTTCCATTGAGCGTAAACATCTTCCACATATCATTCTTGAGCGTGCGATTGAATCGCTCGACGACCGATGCCTTCAATACCGAATACGTGGAGTAATGATTGACGTTGTGTTTCTTCACGAGTCGTTGCACGTCAGCGTTGTAAAACTCCTTTCCCTTGTCAGTCTGCAAATTTTTCGGACATCTCTCTCGAATTATCTTGGCGATAGCTTCGACCGTCTCGCTTCCGCTTTTGCTCTTGAGCGGCACGGCCCACGCGTATTTACTCAACACGTCGATGACCGTGAGTATGTAGCGATAGCCTCTGTTGAAACGCGAATACGGCTGCATCTCGACGATATCTGCCTGCCACAAGTCATCGTATCCTCGTACTATGACGCGTCTTCGTGGAAAATTTCTTCTCGCCGGAGCATGCAGTTCCTCGACGAGTCGTCGCCTCTCCGAACCGACACTCATGTTTCGACGGTACGATCATCGATCACTGGCACGTGCGAAGATTTAACTTTGTTCTTTCTTTTCGACTCGGTGGTTGCGTCGCTTATCGTATTTCGTAACGCATGCACGTCCTTCTCGAACGCGATCAGTCTCTCGACAAATTCGTCTCTCAAAATTTTAACGCACTGTTCCACATACAGTTTGTTAGCCGCGTCATCGTCAGCCTCCGGTTGTGCTACGCGACGAATCTTGCGCGATTTTGCGTCAAACGCCGTACCGACACGGCACAGAGCGTTATGCCGCACGTAACTTCTCACCAGTCCGTTCTTCCGGCCGCCGTTGTCGAATGAATCGTTTCTCCGATCAAACAATCCAAATTTATTGACGGGCATTTTTTCGATGCAAGTGACGTCGATCGACTGGTTCGTTTCGACGATACTCCGATTAATTTATAATGATACCAGCCTCGCGAAGTTCCTCGATGATGGACAGCATCTCGTTGTCGTGAGCGTTATGACCGGCTCGGTGCGAAGCGTCGAGCAACCGTAGACGATCCACCAGCTCGTTGGGATCGTCCCAGTGCACGTAATCGATCGCGTTGTCGTTCAACGTCATAGCGCGAGGTAATCCTTCTCCAGATTTGGACTCGATCGATAGTAACGGTGCGATTATATATTTGTACTTGTATCCTCTATTGCCCTTTATTCGACCATGTGCATCGTAATTGTACCTGTGCGCGTTCGTCGTCAGCAGTATGCTCTTGTACTTTTGCGCATCTTGCTCCGTATAGACGACATCATCGGGCAATTTCTTGAATATCAGCTCGTAAAGACCGGGTGTACCGACGTATCGCACGTCATCGATAATTATGTTGTCATCGTTATCTACGTCAATGTGTTTATTACCGAGCATCATTCCATCGCTGCTCAGACGAACACCGTACACGTTATCTAAACCGCTCTTTCGATCGTCGTTCAGAACGACTTCGATGTACTTTTGACTCAGCGGTCCCAAGTTATTGCGCAACGTTTCTTGGTCCTCCTCCGACGTTTGCAACTGCTTTCGAATGGTCGTCACGAGCGAATTATCCGTGGTCTCGAAAACATTCTCGTTGCTCGCGAGCAATTCGGGTGATTGTACCACTGTTGTCGTCGCGGTTGGTGTCGTCGATATCGGTGATATGTCCAGCGGAGGCTCAAATCGAAAGGTTTTATACGGTGTCGATGCGGCGCGATCCGACACTCGTTTCCTCTTTGTCTTCGCATCCTCCTCACGCTTCTGGACGGTTAACGTTTCATCGTCGTCACGCGGTTCTTTCTTTATCACGCGCGTGTCAGAATTTTCAACAATCTTTTGCAGAGGCTCGATAATTGGTTTGAAGCGTGTCTTCACCGCAATATCGTCTTCGATCCTGCCGGTCTTCAAGGCGCGATGTTTCTTGCGGATCGATTCACTCGTCTTCTCAATCTTCCTCGCGATCTTCTCGCGCTCACGAGTATCGTTGCTCTCAGCCATGTTTTACCTCGACAAGGTACCGATGACGACTGATTGTTTTACGGTATCGCGAACATGTTAAATCCTTTTCGATATCGTCCATTCGTGAGCGAACTGTCCTTGTCTATCACTACGAATCCGTACTCGGGCTGCCAACAATCGTGACAAAACGCGCTGAAATCCCCGTACGACATGTCGGTATTCACGTGATCGTTGTAAACATGTTTCAAATTGGTCCCATCCTGTTTGAACAGGATCAGCAAGTTCGCGTTATCGCGTATCAGATGTTTGGGTATTCTCGCATACGTCTGGCAGAGATAGAAACAGTCGACATTCGAGTGCCTACCCATCGAGAAGTATTCTCTCACAGTATCTTGCTTGTCGCACGCGACGTCATCGAAAACAAAAATCGAGTTTGGTAGCGCCTCGCTCGGTGGAATGACGTCACTGTTATTGGAGAACATAAAATAGCCTATTTCGTCGATCGATGTCAACAGTTTCTCCAGATATCGATACTTTGGCTACTGCAGTGACTTCGAGTACACGTATACGTTCTCGAAACGCACACCGTGTGGACTTTCCAGCAAGCTTATCAGAACGTTGGTTTTACCGCAATTCGAGGGGCCGCAGATGATCGCGCGTATAGTGGTCGGTAGCATTGCACCGTGTTTGCGTTTCTTCGCGTTGTTTCCCATCGCCAGCAGTTTGTCGTCACAGTTCGTGACACGTATCGTCAGCGGCTGTCGCACGAATTTCATTTCTCTCTGCGCTTCCGAGTAGAAAGGACGCACCTATTTATAACCGCGCGGAACCGCAAATCGCTCAGAAATGTTTCTGCTTCTGTCGGATAACAGTGATATATACGGTTTAACAGCCAAACAGTTGGAGTATGTGCCGAAGATCGTTCTGTTACAACAGTTTTACGATCACATAGATTATGTGTGGGATAAACTTCCGGAGCATATCAAATCAGATCCGGAAATTCAGCAGTACCGTCATTGCCTGGAGCATTACAATCTACCGTCTCAGCGAACGCACATCGACGGTCCGCCGCCACTGATCAAGGATTGCGACGAATGTCATCGGCGACGTCTAGCGTAAAAGTTGGTGGCAGTCTGCTCAATCGCGCGATAAACGCGCTTCCCTTCGAACTACACATCCCAGGCTATCAGTTTTGTGGCCCGGGAACTCATTTGGAGAAACGTTTGGCGAGAGGTGATCGAGGCATAAATCCACTGGACGCGGCGTGTCGCGAGCACGACATAGCGTATTCTCGGAGCAATAGTCTCATCGAGAGACACGCGGCTGACAGAGTACTCGCCGAGAAAGCGCGAAAACGCATCGTCGCGGGAGATTCCTCGCTGGGCGAGAGAGCTGCCGCCACGGTTGTCTGGGCGGCGATGAAAGCCAAGACGAAGATCGGTATGGGTATGAAGAAGAAGACGAAGAATATGAAGAAAAAACGGGTACTTCCGATAGCGAAACGCGGAGGTGTACTACCAATTCTACCGATGTTGGGTGCACTCGGATCCTTGATCGGTGGAGCTGCCGGTGTGGCAAAAGCGGTGAACGACAGCAAAGCCACGCGACGTCAACTCGAAGAGCTGCAACGTCACAACCGCGCGATGGAAGGTCGTGGACTCTATCTCGCTCCGTACAAATACGGACGGGGACTGTATCTCGGCCCGTACAAGCGCGGACAAGGTGTTGTAAAGAGGAAAAAAAAAACGTCCAGGAGGCGTTAGAAATGCCCGCGGGTGCGACAACGAACGTGCAATTGGATCTACTGGCAAGACATATGCGCATACCATACCATACTTTAGAGGCGTTTTCATGCGCGACACATTACCAACAGGCGGTGCACGTCGAAACGAGAGTGGTATCGTGAATCTGGACGACGCGACAGGTCCCGGTACTCATTGGGTGGCATATGCTAAGAGGAGAGAACGCGTTATATATTTCGACAGTTTTGGCAATCTTCGACCTCCTAGAGAACTAGTGCGTTATTTCGGGAACAGTGTGATAGAGTACAATCACACACCCTATCAAACCTACGATCAGAACATCTGCGGTCAGATGTGTCTACAGTTTCTCCAAACGTGTGAATTTAAAGCCTGACGAGCGACTGTGAGGACTCAGTGTTAGTCGAGCGGTTTTTCCATCATGTCGTTGACGCTCACGCTAAGCGGCCGGAGCAGCGTCCTCGCGGTAAACTACTCTCCAGCCATAGATTTGAGTGACGACGACTACGAGCTCGGTCTGATGGACTTTGAGACCTACCATACGATAGCGAACGTGAATGCCTCGAACAATAAATTTTACTTTGGCAATGACGACGCTGAAATTACAATTCCCGAGGGATCGTACGAACTGCAAGACATTAACGAGTTTTTGAAACGCGCATTTAAACGTAAAGTAGAAAAGAAACAAATCGACGATGATGAGATCGGAGAGTACCCGATAGCGCTGCGCGCTAATTACAATACGATGAGGAGCGAGATTAAATGCGACTACAGAGTGAACTTTAGTAAGCCCAACAACATAGGATCGCTGCTGGGATTCGCGTCGAATCGCGTATTGCAACCGCGAAAATGGCACACATCGGACATGCCGATCAACATTATGAATGTGAATATTATTCGCATAGAGTGCAACGTGACCGCGGGCGCGTACAGCAACAGCAAACGCGTGCACACGATACACGAATTTTCACCGAACGTGCCACCAGGATATAAGATATCGGAAAGGCCGTCGCAGATCATTTACCTGCCATCGTACGGAGCATTACGGATCTGACGATACGCGTCGCCGACCAGCACGGACGATTGCTCGACTTTCGAGGAGAGGAGATTACCGTCAGATTGCACGTGCGAAAGTGTCGACGTTATCGCGAACGTATGTGAGATGCTTGTGTTGAACGGCTCGAGGCACGCGAGAGATAAAGTCACAACAGCTCTCGATAATATCAGATCATCCGAGGGAAAGAAACTCAGCGCGTCGAACGTTGCATTTTTAAAATCTTTGGGATTCGCGGTACGAAACATCTAACGATGACGGACATTCTCAACATCGGGGACGAGCCAGTCTTCGACGATCGCATCATCAAGCTCGAGACTCACACGTACAATCCGTACGCTAATACGACGTTTGGACACAGCGACGAGATAAGAATACCCATACAACAACAGGATCTATACACGTTGCCGTACGAAAGTTTTCTATACATCGAGGGAAAACTAACGATAAAGAATGAAATTGCGGGATCTACTGTCGTACTGGCGCACAACTGCGTCGCGTTCATGTTCGACGAGATTCGATACGAACTCGACGGTGTGGAGATTGATCGCAACAGAAACGTTGGAATAACCAGCTTGCTCAAGAACTATGTAACGGTATCGTCCGATAAAAGCGTGATTCTGAGGAACGCCGGCTGGGATACGCAGAGTAGCGCGGAAGGATACTTTAATTTCTGCGTACCGCTCTACATGATACTGGGATTTTGCGAGGATTACAGACGCGTGGTTATCAACGCACGTCACGAGTTGATTATGATTCGAGCTCGCAACGATAACAATTGCCTGGTGGGAAATTCGGCGATGAATCCCGAGATCGAATTATTCAAGATACAATGGCGAATGCCGCACGTGTTACTGAACGAGATAAATAAGCTGTCGATGCTGCGTGCCTTGGAAAGCGGACGATACATCAGCATGGCTTTTCGCTCGTGGGATCTGTACGAGTTTCCGCTACTGCAGAGCACAACGAAGCATTCGTGGGCCATCAAGACCGCTTCACAGCTCGAGAAACCACGATACGTTATCTTCGCTCTGCAGATAGCTCGGAAGAATGTCATGTCCGAGGATGCGAGCCGATTCGACGACTGTAAATTGAGCAACGTAAAACTCTACCTGAACTCTGAGTATTATCCGTACGACGACATGAATCTGGATTTCGATAAGAAGAAATGGGCGATTCTGTACGACATGTACGCGCGTTTCTGCAAAGGCTACTACGGATACGATTATCTCGAACCGAGTCTCACTGTCACAACATTCAAACGTTTCGGTCCGTTCGTGATTATCGACTGTTCTCGACAAAACGAGTCGGTCAAGAGCGCAACCGTGGATGTGAGATTGGAATTCGAGTGTAAGGAGAACGTACCGGCGAATACTACCGCCTATTGCCTCATCATACACGATCGCGTGGTTCAGTACAACCCATTGACCAACATTGTTCGCAAAATCACCTAAATGCGACGTTGGAGAGGGGGAGCGGTATAAAAATCTACGATATTCCGCGATCCTCCCACAGTTCGCTCCTCGACATGTCAGCGTCAACCATGTCCGCGCCAACGTACGTGGATCTGAAAGGTTACGTCGTGGATCTGCGTAATGGACGCACCGTTGGCGAAATATACTTCCCAATTTTTCATCGCGGTGAAGACATAATAAATCTGAAAGGTTACGTCGTGGATCTGCATGGACGCACCGTCGGCGAAATAAACTACTCAATTTTTGATCGCGGGGAAGATGTGATCGATAACTCAATCGAATCACCCGTAGATCAAAATCATGCAACGTTGGAGAGGGGAGCGGTATAAAATCTACGGCATTCCGCGATCCTCCCGCAGTCCGCTCCTCGACATGCCAGCGTTAACCATGTCCACGCCAACGTTCGTGGATCTACAAGGTTACGTCGTCGGCAGAAACTCCTTCGTCGTGAAGGAGTTTGCCGCTCTCAGAGAGGGATTTATTCTCACTCATTGGAAGCTCCGAGCCATGGTATTTTCTCAGCAAGGCGGATAGAAAACACGTATCCTGGTTGGAGGCGAAACATCATGGATTGCATTGGCGTGATGAGCACGGAACGATTCCGTACTTCACGGCTAGAGACATGATTACAAAGGCGTTGCGGGATGTGACGGAGAGCGAAAACTCACCCATCGTATACGTAAAGGGACTCGAGAAACGAGAATGGCTGCGGGATTTGCTCCTGGACGATGCGAGAGACGATATCTACATCGAGAGCCTCGACGTGCACTACGAAGACGTGGAATCGCTGAAAAATATGGACGCTACACATACTTTGCGTTGTCATAAACATGTATCCAATTGTGCCATGCAAAATGTATTCAAACTATTTAATTGGTGGCATCACCATAAAAAATAAACGCATACTATTTACGCATATATCGTCATTTTTTTATCCTTCCCCATTTCGAAACAATATTTACTTCATATTGACATTATTTTACGTTTCTCGACGTTTGTCAGATTACGTTATTAACCACTTGATATATGCTAGATGTTTGTTTAATAACTACTTGATGTATGCTAGATGTATGTTAGTTGTATGTTAGACGTTTTGTTATTAACCACTTGATGTATGTTAGATGTTCGTTTAATAACCACTTGATGTATGTCGATGTATGTGAGATGTTTTGTTATTAACCACTTGATGTATGTTAGATGTTCGTTTAATAACTACTTGATGTATGTTGAATGTATGTAAGATGTTTTGTTTTTAACCACTTGATGTATGTTAGATGTATGCTAGATGTATGCTAGATGTTCTGTTATTAACCACTTGATGTATGTTAGATGTTCGTTTAATAACTACTTGATGTATGTTGGATGTATGTGAGATGTTTTGTTTTTAACCACTTGATGTATGTTAGATGTATGCTAGATGTATGCTAGATGTATTAACCACTTGATGTATGCTAGATGTTCGTTTAATAACCACTTGATGTATGTCGATGTATGTTAGATGTATGTAAGATGTTTCTCGACGTTTCTTTCAACGTCTTTTCAGGTTTCGACACGTTTCGATAAACATTTCCCCCTCTCAAAAAAAAGGTGATTCATGTACGTGCACAGTTATCCCCTCTCCTCTAATCTTAACAGGTTTCGACAAGTTTCAATAAACATTTCCCCCTCTCCTCTTAAAAAGGGTGGATCACATCAATTAGTTTCACGCGATCAGTATTGCATCGACCGCTCGTACGAAACGAACCTCTTCATCGTGAGAAAAAATGTACGCCGCTGAAGGAAGCAGTGTGAAACGTATGAATTATTACGTGCCGCTTCAGCATGAGGAAATTCCGTCGCATGAAAATAAGAAGAAAAAGTGTAACGAGTAAGTATAAAGTTTCCTATTTATATATTTTTGTATTTATTTTTATATATTTTATAAAACCTTTCTCTTTAAAAGTCGATCTTTCAACGAAAAAAGAGCGGTCAATTGGATACAGCGCATACTCAGCAGACGATATGCACTGACGGCAACGGGATACAAGTATCTTGAAATTGGAATCAACGTGGGTTCGCAGAGTTACGTGGAGATTGCCATAGGAGATCATCGTGGAAACGAACTGATATTGTCTCTCGAAACGTGGAAGGGACTCTACGAGCAACGATGGAATATTCAAAATTTACTTTGGAACAGCCGTAAAGACGCCGTTATAAACGCTGGACCGCTAACGATCCGCGCTTCCGCGATCAACGGTACTAAAATCATACGTCTCGAATCATCGAACGTATGTTTGTCGATGACTGAATCGACGTTGATGTTTATGTTTACTCTGGATCCGTGCATCGATTTAACGTTCGAATCATTATCGAACATAATCGAGACGGTTGACGCCAAATTTACACAGTTTTCGCACATCGCTTCTTCGTTAACGGATACCAACGAGATATCGAACGCGATCCGCGCCAGCGATGCTTTCGAGAAGGATCACCTCGTCGATTGCGAGCTGTTGGCTCTAATTTTTAGTATGTAAGAGAAAAGAATATGTAAGAACAAATAATAAAATAAAAGATTAAATCTAATTCATGATGTGATTATTTTCTCGCTCCGTTTCCTTTCTAATACGTTCCATTTCATCTATCGCTCGTAGTTTGTATAGTTCTACACATAATTAATAAATATAACAATTTTTTAAAATTTTATTTTAATAACACATTTACATAATACACTAAATTATATTTTTAAATTGTAACCCCCCGATGGTACAGCTTCCGATGGTGTGGTTTACAGCTGCGGCTCATTTTCTAAAAAACAGAGAATAAAATACTTAAATTTTGTTAATATTGAACATACATCTATAAATAAAAACAAATATACCTTATTACTTTGACAACATCGTCGATAATGTTGATGATGATGATGATGATGATGATGATGATGATGATGATGATGATGGTGAATTCGATGGAGTCAGAGGACGATATCCTTGACGCTCGATCGATTTTCGATGAACATAATCTTGAATTCCTTCCTTCTTTCGCTGAACGAAATCTTGAATTCTTTCTTTCGGTTGCGTAAAGAGCTTCGTTGGTACATCTCGCATTCTTTCCCATGGCCGCGACGTTGACGATGATGGCGCTGAATTCGGTGGAGTCAGAGGACGATATCCTTGACGCTCGACCGATTTTCGATGAACATAATCTTCAATTCCTTCTTTCTTTCGCTGAACAAAATCTTGAATTCTTTCTTTCGGTTGCGTAAAGAGCTTTGTTGGTACATCTCGCATTCTTTCCCATGGCCGCGACGTTGACGACGATGGCGCTGAATTCGGTGGTGTCAGAGGACGATATCCTTGACGCTCGACCGATTTTCGGTGAACAAAATCCTTTATATTATCCATATTAACTCTCTTGCAACGAAAGAAGTTTTATTCCTCAGTCTGGATATTAAACTGACTAAAAATGTCATTGTCCGCACTTTATATTACCATTCAACGTGTGCATATTGGGCACATGTTGCATGGGAATATGGCATACACTCTACCTCTGCAATTGCTACATTGTAGGGAACCAATTGCACCGTGCGGCCCAATCTCATGTTGGCGAATAGCCCACATTGGTCCATCGGTAGAGTTTGCGAATTCGATCGCGCACGTCACACATGACACATAATTGCCACTCATCCTATAGTATGAGTATATTATGCAGCATTTCATGCGATCACTAAGCGCGTTTATTTGCGGTCCAGATAATAGTTTTTCAATTCTCTGTCCAGGATTCTCACTGTCATCGCTCATATCACTACCACCGCCGCTATCAGTTGATAAGGGGTGATCATCTTCTTCTTCCGCATCCATCACCTCCTCCTCCTCCTCCTCCTCCTCCTCCTCCTCCTCCTCCTCCTCCTCGAAATTATCGGTATCAGCACCTTCATCGTCGACGTCTACGATATCCATGACATCATCGTCGTCGACATCTACGATGTCCATCTCTTCATTATTTGGTTGACCAGCCATTTTTCACGTATCACAAAAACTGTCAGAGCCCTTACTGAGATCTCGCGCGCTTCCGGACCAATTTTATACCTTCATTTTTCTCTTTCTAACTAACACCGGTTATCAGCATATATCTACTTTGATGCTTTGTGCATACAATTTACTAAACATTTAATTAAAAGAAAACATGGAAGTTAAAACGTGTTTCAAAGTCGCCACTACTTATCAAAGGATAGCTTGCAGGTCCATGCAAGTCACCCCCGATATCATAACATTAGCGGCCAGATATCGGCGCTCGAAAGAATCATGTTTCAAAGTCGCGGATTTGTCTTATCATTAGGGATAGAATTATGTTTCAATCTTATCAAAGTCCTCCTGGAAATTTGGGGGGGGGGGGTGATAGCGGCAGGATTATGTATCAAATACGATACATCGGCGATATCAAAATTCCTGGAAATTAGGGGGTACCGAGGGGCCCTGATAGCGGCATTATGCCCACCGCTGTTATCTGGTACCACTGTTATCTGATACCGCTGTAATCTGATACCGCTGTTATCTGATATGTTTATAAACAAAGATAAAGGACTGTTATCTGGTACCACTGTTATCTGATATCGCTGTAATCTGATACCGCTGTTATCTGATATGTTTATAAACAAAGATAAAGGACTGTTATCTGATATGTTTATAAACAAAGATAAAGGACTGTTATCTAATATGTTTATAAACAAAGATAAGGGACTGTTATCTGATATGTTTATAAACAAAGATAAAGGACTGTTATCTGATATGTTTATAAACAAAGATAAGATAAAAGACCCCTCCCCGCGTGACGTCATACCCCCTCGCCCGCGGAATACCCCCCCGCTCCCCCCTCGGAGGACCTGGATCGAAACCGGCCTAGTATAGCTACTCAGAAACACCAGGACGGAAGGAGAGTGCGGTCCAGACTCTCGAGGATCTCGAGGACAGCGATTGGGAGACCGCTACCCAAACCTGGTACAGACGTACACTCCCCAGGAAGCCACCATCAGCGTCTCCATCGAGGTACAGACGGACACTCTTCAGGAGGCCACTACCAGCATCTCCGTGGAGATACAGACAGAAGGTTTGACGACGGCCACAACCGCAGTACAGGCCAGCCCGGAGGTCCGCTTCGGCAGGAATTCAGACAGAGGTAGCCTCAGCCGAGATAGCGGTGCAAACTGAAGCCAAGGGTCTCCTGGGCTCCGAGACTAACGGAAGACACCTGTAACACCCTGTAACACCACTGGCTGAAATCAAACCTAACGTCAGTGAGCGGTTCGGGCCACTGAAGTATGCCAAGACAAAGCCCGTAATAATTTGGCGCGAACATTTGCGCTAAGCTTCGTTTCTTTTTGGAAGAACAGTTCTTATCAGGAAGAACGGTTCTTATCAGGACCACGTAAAAATATCTAAACACAACTTGTACATATTGTAGGGGAAGTATGGACAAAACGACATAGAGTTTTGTTTTACAATATTACTTTTTAATTTATAAAGATAGGAACTTTAACATTACATGTAAATTTTCTTTAGTATGTTCTCTAAAAAAAATTAAT
Organism: Tetramorium bicarinatum; assembly: GCA_928718305.1. Classification (NCBI taxonomy): domain Eukaryota; kingdom Metazoa; phylum Arthropoda; class Insecta; order Hymenoptera; family Formicidae; genus Tetramorium; species Tetramorium bicarinatum. The sequence continues at coordinate 1,347,116 of OV788323.1, forward strand.
TATTTTTTAATCAAACTAAAAAATAATGAAGATATAATTTTTTAAAAAAACATCGACGAAAATTCATTTTGTCCATACCATATGGACAAAATGACATACAGTATATTTTCATTACACAGTTCGCAAATAAATATTTGGTATTCTTTGACTTGCCAGTACAAGTCGCGTGAGCTCATTTCCTATATTTTACATCATCGAAGACAGCATTTTTCGGGGTTGGATTGAGAATATAAGTCATTGCAATAAATACAGGGACAATCGTCATCATCCGCTTCTTTAAAATTTAAATTGTTCTCTTCGACATTTTTGTGGTTTGGAACAATTTCTTTTGTACTGTTTTCTCCTTTTTTCAGCTGGACCTTTCAGTTGTTTGTTGTGCTGTTTTTTTCTAATTTCCATAGTATGTTATTTTGTCCATCCAGGTTCTATGTCATTTTGTCTATATTGCGCTACATGTTTGTTATAACCTAAATGACAGCATAAAAACAAAAACTGTATTGTAATGACTGTCTATGTCGCATGTTAATACAACAACTTAGCTGATTAAAATAGAGAACAGTGGAAAACTTCGTTAAATTTATCTGAGACTCAATAGATTCTCCGATATTTTAATATTTTGCTCAGGCAAAAATATAACAATGCGTATCTCATCTAAACCACTGGGACGTGACAGATGACGCTTACGCAGGTCAAAGAACGATACTATGGTCATGTGATGCAATTTTACCATACCATGTATCATATACTTGAGATATCACTAGTATGCCATTTTATTCATATATGTCATTTTGTCCATATTTCCCCTATATAGAGAAGCTAAAGAATATATTTCTTACTTTTACATAAAACCTTTTCACGTTATTCGAAGATCTACATGACCAAATGCCTAGAACATTCCTCATCTCCATCAGCAACACGCCCACATATAATAATATATATTTTCATTTTTTCGTCTACATGTCGTATGAGCGAAGATATTGCGATGCAAAGTTTGAAATGATGAATTTTCATTTAAGAAACGTCGCCCGGTGAGATGTTGAGGAAATGTACGGTTCGAAATTTCGGCACAAGATGGCGACGCGAAACGACGGTATATATGTATATATATATATATATATATATATATATATATATATATATATATATATATATATATATATATACAGAATGTCCCACAATGAATGGCCAACCCGCTGAGGATGTATAATTTGAATGACGCTGAATAGAAAAGTCTTATACCATTTTGCGAATGCTGCAATATTATTCAAGATATTAATTATAAAAGATGGACGAATAGTAGAACGTTTTGTGCAGCGAGGCAGCGGGAGGAGCGTTCTAGCTACGGCAGCGGCGAGTGGGATGCGAAGATAAGGCGTAGCGAGTATTGTCGCGCGGAAAGAGACGATGAGGAGGGGACAAAGCACGACAACAAGCCACTGCCTCGCTGCGCGAAACGTTCTGCTATTTGTCGATCTTTTATAATTAATATCTCGAATAATATTGCGCCATTCACAAAATGGTATAAGACTTTTCTATTCAGCGTTATTCAAACTATACACCCTCGGCGGGTTGGCCATTCATTGTGGGACACCCTGTATGTATATATATATATATATATATATATATATATATATATATATATATATATATATATATACATATATATACAGGGTGTCAAAAAAGTCCCGGGACAGCTAAATATTTTCTCAGGTAAGATATTTTCGAAAAAGCTCAAAGTCATTCCTAAGGTAACTTTCAACGAGAAATTCAATGGTGACCTTTAATTTGCCCTTGAACTTGACCTTCAAGGTCATTTAAAGGTCACGTCGAATTTTTAAAATAGAAACACCTATTTTTGACCTTGGATTCAGAAAGAGCGGAAAATTTTACGTTTGGATGGGTACTTGACGTTTTTTAAAAATGACTTTTAGAGGTCATTTCAAAGTCAAAATACAAAAAAATATAGAAAATCACCAAAAAAACCATTAAAAAAGGAATTTTTGAGAGAACTATTTAATTAGAACTTATTAACATCTCATTAAAAAGTAAGGTGGGCAATTGCGGTTTTTTTTAATGACCTTCAAAGGTCATTTGAAATCAAATTACAATCGACACATCTGAATATATCTGTTGGTAAGCCAGATACAACAATAATGGTGTGGAAAAAAGTCTCAGCTTTTAGAGTTTATGAGTTTGCGTCGAAAACTTTAATTCTATGTCATTTATTTATCACTGCTGCTGAGGACTAAGGAACCGGAACGACTGCAGTAACAATTGCATTTGAACGAGTTAACTCGTGATTGAGCGCAGGAGGTTTAACATACGTTTACTCATTTTTTTATTCATTGGGAATTTTTATAACCTAAACTAAAAGTTATTTGATTTAATTATTATTTTTCTTTATGAATTTTTCTTTATTTCTTTTCAAACAAGTCGTTAGTCTTTCCAACTAATAGTTTTTATTTTATTATTTGCGGATAAATCCCTGTCACTATTCTTCTTTCTTACACGAATTTACGAATGAAAACTAAATTGACGTGCACACAAATTTCGGTTTACGTACTATCTTAATCTAAATAAAAGATCATGGCGTATGCTAAACTTTCGGAGCAAGAGAGGATATCTCTATTGATGATGCGTGGTTGGAGAGATCGAGTCCGATCTTACACTGAAGTTCGGATGCTATTTAATCGCACTTTTCGTAATGAGGACGGGGTAAATCTTGTCTCAAAATCTACAGTCGAAAAAACTGTATGTCCTTTATGAACCACGGGACTGTCAAGGACCTTGAGAGAACTGGTCGGCCAAAATCTGTAACAACTGGGGAAAAGCAGATTGAAGTGGCTCAAGCATTTGTTGAAAACCCGCATCTTAGTTTACGTAGAGTCGCTAATCAGCATGACGTTTCTCATGAAACAATACGGGGAATTTTGAAAAGCATTCATTTTCATCCTTACAAGATTCATTTGGTACAGGAGCTTAATGAAGACGATCCTGACCGCCGGATCGAGTTTAGTGAAACGATGATGCACAGAATGGATGAAAATCCTCTTTTTTTTTTGTACAATATAGTTTTTTCAGATGAAGCTACTTTCACTTTAAAAGGTGAAGTTAACAGACACAATTGTAGATATTGGTCCGACACAAATCCTGCTTGGATGTTGGAAAGTCACACACAATATCCGCAAAAGGTTAATGTTTGGGCTGGCATCTTAAATGATACAATAATAGGCCCTTTTTTTATCGATGGTAATGTCAATGCCGATACGTATGAACAGTTGCTCAGAAATCAAATTATACCACGAATAAGAGAGATAGTAGGTGATAATTATGGTGAGACATGGTTTCAACAGGACGGAGCAGCTGCTCATTACAGTAGAAACGTTCGAGCGTATTTAGACAATCCGTTTCCTCATAGATGGATCGGAAGAAGAGGTGAAATAAAATGGCCTGCTAGATCCCCTGATTTGACGCCGCTCGATTATTTTCTTTGAAGTTATTTAAAGAGTAAAGTATATGCTACTTAACCAGAAAACTTAGATGAACTACGGAATCGGATTATGCAAGAGGCCGCTTCGATTGATAGAGAGATGATTCGTAATGCTGTGTCTCATTTTTACAACTGCGTAGCTTTATGTCAAGAAGTTCAAGGTTTATAATTTGAACATCTGCGCTGAACTTTGAATCTTCAAGGAAAACGTGAGAGGCGAGGGGACTCACGCTAATCAAGCACCCCGAACGTGAGAGGCGAGGGAACTCACGGTAAACAAGCACCCCGAAAAGTGAGAGGCAAGTTATTACTACAGTCAGATAAATTTCATTGCCCTGAACAACTTTTTTCCACACCATTATTTTTGTATCTGGCTTACCAACGGATATATTCAGGTGTGTCGATTGTAATTTGACTTCAAATGACCTTTGAAGGTCATTAAAAAAAACCGCAATTACCCACCTTACTTTTTAATGAGATGCTAATAAGTTCTAATTAAATCGTTCTCTCAAAAATTCCTTTTTTAAGGGGATGCTGGATACCGACATTTATCGCTTTTGCACTAATCTTCGAAATGGCTTTACAGAATTGAAAATCGTTTATCATGGTTAAAGTAGACACACTAACAAAGAGTGTAGAGGGTAGTTTTGTGTTAAAAATGAAAAAAGTTAATAATTAACATTAACATTTTGTAATTATTTAACTAATATATACAAAATAAACGCACAACACTGTTTTATACTCATAAACAAACAATACGTTATCTTTAGAATTGAGTTCAGAAGTCTAAACAAAAAGATTAGTGTCAAAAGAGATTGTGCATAAATACTTCTGTATGTCATATGAGATTCAAATACAAGTGGGTAAAACAGAGCACTAATTTAGTTCCAGTATTTTCTAATAGAAGGTACTGCAATCGTGACAAGGATAGACAATCCTATTATCCTTGTCTCACTGTCATAATATAAAACATACATAACTATAAATATAAATTTTTAACTTTTTCTCATTTTTGGCATAAAATCGTCTTCTATACTATTTGTTAATGTGTCTACTTTAATCATATAAGACAATTTGCAATTCTGTAAAGACATTTCGAGAAAAAAATGCCATTGTTTCGGTTTTGCATCAAGAGGCACGGTAGTGTCTCGAGTGCCAAGTTACGCGAACTGAGCGCCGAGACACTGCCTGTACCTCTTTAACGCGAGATGTCGTATGAGAAATTTCATCGATTATCGGATCATCATTAAAGACTGAACCGATCAAATTCTAAGTAGGCTCAATCGAAAGCTTGGGATCGATTTATATAACAAAAGTATTTTTATTTTTTTTCTACGTGAACTACGAGCGGAGATATCGCAATGTTAATTTTAAAAAAGTCGAAAATGTGTAATTTTCATTTAAGAAACGTCTTGGTCGCCCCAGCAATATATAGCTAACATAGCTAAAATGTCCAGGTTCGCTTTTTTGCCGCAAGAGTGCCACTGTAGAGAGAGAGATTGATTGATTGAATGAATTTTATTAGCTTTCTCAGCTATTATGTTACATAAATTTACAATAAAATATGCTTTTTTAACATTCGCTTAAATATATCAATTCTTTCATAACTTCTTATTTCAGCTGGTAAGACATTGTATAATTTTACACCTTCATAGCACATGCTTTTTTGTGCACTCCTAGTTCTACAGAAATTTATTGCAATAGTCCCTTCTTGCCTAGTTTGTCTTCCACCTTCCCTTCTATTTATTTCTAATCTATCCCTGAAATTATTTGGCGCCAAGTTACGTACAATTTTAAATATAAATATACATACGTTATAGTGTAGCCTCTGTTTTATAAACATAAATTGTAACGCTTGTAACATACGTTCTATTTTAGTATATCTATTACATTGCAATATTACACGCATAGCCCGATTCTGTGCTACTTGTAACTTATTCAATTCGGTATCTCCCATATCTAATAGTATTGTTGCACAATACTCGAAGTGGGGTGCTATTATCGATTTATATATAATACATCTCGTGTATGCCGAAATGTAATTTCCTATCCTATTTAAAAAACCCGTTTTCTTTCCAATTTTCTTTAGCATATAATCACAATGGTCCTTAAATCTAAGTTTATCGTCAATGATTATACCTAAGTACTTTATTATCTTTACACGGTCTATTTCCATTCCGTCTAGGCATCTCAACACAATATTTCCCTTTAATTCTTTCCTTATACTTCTCACAACAATAAATTTTGTTTTACTCGCATTCATTTTTAGCATATTCATTCTCATCCACTCTTCTACTATATTAAATATAAAAGTCATTTTCCCTTCTACTTCTGCACTACCTTCTCCAGTTACATATATTAAAGTATCATCTGCAAACATTTTTATACTGTAACCTTCTGGGCAAATTTTAATTATATCATTAATATATATAATAAACAACAAAGGTCCCAATACAGATCCCTGAGGCACACCATACTCAGTCCTCATTACTTTCGAACATTTATTCCCAAAACGAACTTGTTGATATCTATCTCTGAGATATGTTTTCATCCATTCTAACACCCTTCCTCTAATACCATATTGGTATAATTTTTCAATTAACCTATTTCTATCTATCGTTTCAAATGCTCTTTTAAGACCCATAAATATTACTCCTATTACTTTCCCTTCACTAACTAATATTTTCCAGTCATTCACGGTTTGAATGGCCGTTTCACATGAATAGTGTTTCCTGAAGCCCGATTGATGTTCTGTTATATACTCATTAGATTCAAAGTAATCCTCAATCTGCCTTTTAACTACTAATTCTAGTACTTTCTCATAGGTTGGTAAAATATTAATAGGTCTAAATTCACTTGCCTTTTTAGCTTTTTCGACTTTTGGTATCGGTATTATTGTCGATGTTTTCCAGCTCTGTGGGCAGCACCCATCTTTTAATGACTGATTAATAATATTAACATACTCTTCTTTAATAACTGGAAATATCACTTTCAGTACATCCCCAGTTATTCCCTCCTCTGTACCTTTTTTCCGCGGTAATTGCATTATAATTTCTTCCAAGTCCTTTGTGTTAATCATTTTAAAATCCTCAAAATATCCCTTATCCTCGATAACATAAATACTTCTTCTTCTGTTTATATCTTTATTTGTACATTCTATAGATTCTACTATATTCTGAATACTTTGTATATAATACATATTAAATTTATCGGCTAAACTCCTATTATTTGCCTCATCTAGTATTTCAAAGTCTATATTATTTATTTCTTTTGTACCTATTGGTTCCCCTTTAACTATTTCTTTCAGTACTTTCCACATATTTGTAGGATCATCCCTATTGTTATCTATCATATTCTCATAATACTCCTTTTTTTTCTCTCTAATCATTTTTACAACTGCGTTCCTCTCGGTTTTATACTGTATCCAGCTGCACTCCGTTTTTTCAGTTATAGTTCTCCTAAAAGCCCTATCTCTTCTAGCTGCTTGTTCTTTAATTTCCTCTGAGAACCACACTTTACCCTCCCAGACTTTCGGAATTCGAACTTCTTTTCTTGGCGCTGTATTATCCAACGCATCAACTATACTATTTACAAATTTCCAAGCTCGTTCATCTATTTCGTGAACTAAACTTTGCCCTATATTTTTCTCTACTAATAGACTAAATTCATCAATGCTAAATTTACCATAATTTCTCGCAGTGAATACTCTATATTTACTAACGTTCTTTTTTCTTCCTAATGCAATTTTTATCCAAGCATGATCCGTTATTTTAGGCTCATGGACCACATATACCTGTGCCATATTATTAGTAAATACTAAGTCTATCATTGTCTGACTATTCTTTTCAATTCTCGTCGGGCTATTAACCATTTGTTTCATACCTAGACTGGACATTATCGTTCGTAATTTTCCTGTGTAAAATGAATCTATCATAAAATCTATATTAAAGTCTCCTACTACTATACAATCTCCTTTTATTACCAACTCCTCTACAACATCTTCTAAAAACCTCAAAAACTCGCCATCAGAGGCATTCGGTGAGTGGTACACTACCATCAGCGCCCCTTTATAAAAATTTTCTCTTACATCTATCGCAACACACCAACAATTTGCACTTATAGATTTAATCACTACCAATTCATACTTAATGTCTTCTCTTAGATATAATATTGCACCTCCTGTCCTTCTATTCTCTGCATCACATCTGATTATCTCATAACCCGGCACGTTCACTTCCCAATCTTCTATTTCGGACGTTAGCCTCGTTTCCGACAATGCTATAACTGCTGGATGCATCTTCTTCATAATTTGATTATGTATTTCATCCTTATGCGCTAACAAACTTTGCGCATTTGTGTACCAAATCATTTCCTCTTCTTTCTGTGATTGCTATTTTGTATCCTCCCAGCCGGCCCTTCTCTTCTCCTCTTGTAGAACCCTTTTAAATGTCGGACACTCTGGACTCAATGCATCATGGTCATCTTTTATCTTCAGATTGTACGTTTGGTTTTTATGCATACAGTTGATACATTTCTTCTCATTTGATGTACACTCATTTGAGTTGTGATTACCCGCACATTTATGACACGCTACATCTCGTTTACAGTTTTTCGCAATATGGTGGTAACCTCAACATTTAAAGTATCTCATGACACTGAAATGATTAAATACAGGACATCTTTTCCATCCTATATTTATCTTTCCTTGACTCAACATTAATTCATGAGTCCTTTCATCAACTTCGATTATTATGGCGCCTTCTGTTTTACCTCTTCTATTAGATTGAGTTTTTAATCTTTTCACTATTCTCATATTACTTTCTTCACGTATTCCAGATTTATTCTGCTTTTTGATTGTATTAATTAATTCTTCATCACTCATCTTCCATTCTTCTTCGTCGATATATACAATTTTTAATTTTGGCTTCATCTGTAGCGACTCAGTGACTTTAAAGTTATCACCCAACTTGATTTGTACTGTAGTTTTCAATTTTGCCATTTCTTCTCCAGTCTCACATCCCAGGATGACTGTACCATTGTTTCTTTTCCTTAACTTTGTTACTCCCATTTCCATATTCTTTATATCTATCTTCTTTTTTATTAACATTGCCGTATCAACATTTTCTTGCTGGACCTTTGGTTTAACAATTATAACATTTTCTTTCTTCTTTTCTTTAACTATCTCACTGAAACTCTTCTGTGCTCCTCTTGATGGATTGTTAGGTCCAGTGGACAGCATCCTTCTTACTTCTTCTAGTTCTTCTTTGATACTCTTAAACTCCAGTTGGACAATTTCCTTTATCATTGTTTTAATTTCTTTCTTACATATAGTCTCGTCTTTTATTTCTTTGACTGTTTTCACAAGCCAATCTATTTTTGCATCCATACTTGGTGATCCACTTCTGCTTGTGCCTGGTCTTCCAGACGCTCCTGTCGATCCTAGTCTATCTCTATTGCTACCTGTCTTTGCTCCTTCTCCATTATCACTCTCAATCACAAATTTTTCAAAAGGACCATGACACTGTATTAGTTCATTATTTCTATCATAAATTTTGTGTTTACAAACACAGCCTGGATGGTAAAACAGTTTAACGCATGATTTGCATTGCACTACTTCAGTTTTAATAGCCTTCTTGCATGCCGAGCATCGGTATTCCATATCTTCTTCCATAATTTACCGATCGTCAGCACCGATCGTCAGCACCTGCGTTCCGCCGCCGTCCGCCTACACGTCAGCAGATTCCGTCCACCTCAATGCCTGCATGCCATAACCTCGGCAATACACCTGATCAGTAATGTACCTCAGGCATTCACAGATCTGCACATCCCGGCTAGATAACAATTCTTACTATCCCCGGTCTATGCAACTATCACTACACCAACTTTTCTACTCTCCTCCTGATCTTTTTCTGTCTGAAAAGACACTATAAAGACAGAGCGATGTTTCACACAGCTACTCCATTTGAGAGAGAGAGAGAGAGAGAGAGAGAGAGAGAGAGAGAGAGAGAGAGAGAGAGAGAGAGATATACCACCATAATATATTATTATTTATATTTTATGTGTATGTATAATACTTGTAGTATATGTATATTCGTTCGATTATTACCGTTGTCCGTGATCGTGACGTGCCATCACGCGACGTTATTTTTAATCACGACACAGAGGAACGACGGGTTCGGCGACACCGGGGCACGCGTAAAGACCGTGCCAGGCGAACCCCGTCAATCGGGGTGTCCAGGTCGCGAAGACTGCGACGTGGGGATCCGCCACGAGAACCAACGGGTTCGGCGTCACCGGGGCACGAGTAGGGACCGTGCCAGGCGACCCCCGTCAACCACGGTGTCCAAGTCGCGAAGACTGCGACGTGGGGATCCGCCATGAGAACCAATGAGTTCGATGGCACCGGGGCACGCGTAGGGACCGTGCCAGACGACTCCCGTCAACCGGAATGTCCGGGTCGCGAAGATCGCAACACAGAGGTGCGCCACGAGAACCAACGGGTTCGGCGGCACCGGGGCACGCTTAGGGACCGTGCCAGGCGACCCCCGTCAACCACGGTGTCCAAGTCGCGAAGACTGCGACGTGGGGATCCGCCATGAGAACCAATGGGTTCGATGGCACCGGGGCACGCGTAGGGACCGTGCCAGACGACTCCCGTCAACCGGGATGTCCGGGTCGCGAAGATCGCAACACAGAGGTGCGCCACGAGAACCAACGGGTTCGGCGGCACCGGGGCACGCTTAGGGACCGTGCCAGGTGACCCCCGTTAACCACGGTGTCCAAGTCGCGAAGACTGCGACGTGGAGATCCGCCACGAGAACCAACGGGTTCGGCGGCACCGGGGCACACGTAGAGATTGTGCCAGGCAACCCCCGTCTTACCATAGCACGGAACAGATTCAGAATTGTGCACATACGCGTTACCCTTCAGCCCAAACGTATACATTGGTTACGTAGTTCATGTACACGTTTTCGTGATATTACTCTTTTTTTCGCCAATTATCAGATTCATGAATTCATACTTTTCAAATAGAATTATTATTTATAATATATATTAACAAATCCCATTTTGACATGAAACGTAGACGTAGCGAAATGTTTTTTAAATAATATTTTGTAGAAACATAGAAACATCGAAATAATCGACGTCGAGATTCTTTCAAATCGCACGAAAAATCTACGCCTCAAAAAAGAAATAATAATTACTATAAAATGTGTGAAATCCTAACAAAATTACCTTTTCAAAAAAGGTACAAAAATGCGCCAAGTATACGCGCCCAAAAAACGCCTAAAAAATTACGCCTCAAAAAAGAATTCTTCTACAAAACTACGCCTAAAAAAAGAACTTGTATTAATTACCTTTGTACAAAAAAGGTTTTTTTTCTACAAAAAATGTGATATCAAGGAAGTGCGCCAACTATAAAAATGGATAGTTCATGATACTCTTTGGTTAGTGTTTATAGTCTGTAAGAAATAAAGGAGATAATATAAAGCAAACAAATAAGTATTTTTATACAAATAATTATTTAATACAAATAAATATTTTAATATATAAATATTTAAATACTATACATAAATCTTTTATAAATAAATATTTGATCGCACGCACGCACGCAGTAAGAGAGAGAAAGAGAGAGTTAGGTAATTAAGATATTTATTCGGTATGAAAGATAATAATTTTAACCCATAATTATTTGAATACAAATAAATTTTTTTTTAAATACTTGGCGCCGCCAAACCGTTTTCTTGACGTCGTATTAACGTGCGCTAACGATGAATTTCACGGAGGAAGAATATACCGATATGATTTATTGTTACGGGATGGCCAGGGGAAATGCTCGTGCCGCGGAACGTATTTACGCGGAATTATTTCCCGATCGTGAGCGGCATCCGACAAGAGGGACAATAAGAGAGTGTTTTTTACGCGCGAGAGAGACTGGAAATCTCATGATGCAACAAAATCATGATGCACCAGTACGTCGTCATGTGAATATTGACGAAAGAATTCTGCGTGAATTTGAAAACAATGCGGGTAATAGCACACGTCTTGTGGCTGATGCACTCGGTGTATTACAGACAACCGTGTGTCACGTTTTGCACGAGATTGGGTTGCATCCATATCATTTTCAACGTGTGCAGCAACTTCTTCCGCGTGATGAAAAACAACGCATTTATTTTTGGGAAGGTATTTTAATTTCTTTCTTTCAATTTTTTTTATTCTTATAGCGTTTCTAGCATACAATAATTATTAATAAAATTTACGCAGGGTTCCTCGCACAGTGTCGGCGAAATGAATCATTTCCCGACCATATCTTATGGACAGACGAGGCAACATTCACGCCAAACGGCGTGTTTAATTCCAAAAATTTTGTGCTTTGGAACAATGAAAACCCTCACGCTATTTGTACATCCGCCTTCCAATATCGCTGGTCGATAACTGTGTGAGCAGGCGTAATTGCAGATAGAGTGGTAAGTAATCCTGTAAATAAACAAATCTGCCGCATTGTTCTCGTAACGTTTTTACTGGCAATTTTCAGATTGGCCCATATTTTCTTCCGCCACGTCTCAATGGAGAAAGATATGCAGCATTCATTGAGAACAAACTGCCAACACTCGTAGAAGACGTACCTTTTCACATGCGGGAAACAATGATTTTCCAATACGACGGAGCTCCCGCACATTTTTCCCGTCAAGCAGGCGATATTTTAGACACGCGTTTTCCGGACAAGTGGATGGGTCGAGGTGGCCCAATCATTTGGCCGGCACGGTCGCCAGATTTGAATGTACTGGATTATTTTGTTTGGGGCTTCATCAAAGCTTCAGTCAAGCACAGGCGTGAAGGTACCGAAAATGAGGTACGCGAAACAATTTTAGCGGCCTTTAATACCATCACGCCGGATATGACGCACTGTGCGACGCAACAAATAACTCGAAGAGCCGAACTCTGCTTACAAGCACGAGGAAGGCACTTTGAACAGTTATTACATTAAATATTTCAAAGTGGATTAGGCCTACTGGGGAAACCACTTAAAAAGAAAACGCGCCAAGCTATCTACCTCAAGGTGGTGTGGAAACGATAGCGTTTCCTTGCTATGAAATAATTTTATCTCTGCAATTAATGAAATCGACGCAGAGAAAGAAATCAGGGATCTACGGAGAAATTGATTGTTTTCTATTATGCATATTATAATTCTCGTTATCTCTCTGTACCGAATCCGAAAGACATGATATCGCTTCCTATCGTTCTCTCCGTTTATAAAAGAAAATATACTATAATTGAGAATTAATCTTTCATAAATAGGTATACTATTTACAACATAATATTTTCTTATCGTTTTCTTTTCCACGACTGTCGAGAACGGAAAGATTCAATCATGATAGACTTCCGTTAATTCACGAGTCGTGGAAAAGAAAACGATAAGAAAATGTTATGTTGGAAATAGTATATTTATGAAAGATTAATTCTCGATCATAGTATATTTTCTTTTATAAACAGAGAGAACAGTAGGAAACGATATCATGTCTTTCGGATTCGGTACAGAGAAGTAACGCAAATTATAATACGCATAATAGAAAACAATCAAATTTTTCGTAGATCCCTGATTTCTTTCTCTGTGCCGATTTCATTAATTGCAGAAACTTATTATCATTTTTATTTTAATTATTTTGCTGTTTTATTAATTGTAAATTGTCTCGTAATCGCGAGTGTGTGTTCGCGACTTTCGACGCGAGCTACGGCGCGGTGCGGCGAGACATGGGAGGAGCCACGCTGTAAGCATGAGTCTCGGCGCGCTTCCCCTCTTGCCCTCCCGGCGCGCCGGCAGCCTATACTTCTTATGCTGGGCCGTGCTATCACCGGGCGGGCTCGCGCGCTCCTCACGACGCGCTCTCATTCGCACAACTTAAAAAATTAATTTTTCGGTTAATATTGTGAATTTTACAAAATGGTATGGGACTTTTCTGTTTATCTCAATCCCTTCTATCTCCCCACGACCGGTGGCAGAAGTTTTAAAATTCACCCTGTATATACAGAGTGTTAACAAATCATCGCATTGGCTATATACCGTCGGGTAGCGCGTGAAAATCTAAGAAAAATGCCGTTTGTTTCAAATCGATCCGATTATTAGGTCCCGAGTAATTAATTATTGAAAATAGCGTGCGAGGGTCAATAAGGGTCCACGTCCTCGTGCGCTAGCATCTACGGCCTCCCACGCGTTTCCACCGCGCGCGCCTCTCTTACTTTCCGTTGGACTCGCGCGCTTATTGACCCTTGTGCGCTATTTTCAATAATTAATTAATTACTCGGGACCTAATAATCGGATCGACTTGAAACAAACGGCATTTTGCTTAGATTTTCACGCACTACTCGACAGTATATAGCCAATGCGATGATTTGTTAACACCTTGTATATATATTGTGTGTTTCATTGCCCCAGGCAAATATCTCAAAAAATATGGAAAATACAAAAAAAATGTTTCAAATAAAAGTTGTATGGTTTCGAGGGGGCCATAAGGCGGTATCATTGATTTGATCTTGAACAGTCATTCGAAGGTCACATTAAATTTCTTAAATGGAATACCCTATATGTTATTGTACATTCTTGTAGCTGATCTCGAGAGCTTTCCAAAACACTATAATAAAGTTATTTTTCGTTAAGTATTTTCCGAGTTATAAGGTATGAAAGTCACCGGCATATGTGACGGCATTAGTATTATCCAAGATGTACCGGCCGATGAAGGCAAGACTCGAGGTTGACCCGGCCGATGAAGGCAAGACCCGACGTTGATCCGGCCGATAATGGCAAGACCCGAGATTGATCCGGCCGATGAAGGCAAGACCCGAGGTTGATGCGACCGATGAAGACAAGACCCGAGGTTGATCCGGCCGATGAAGGCAAGGCCCGAGATTGTTCCGGCCGATGAAGGCAAGACCCGAAGTTGATTCGGCCGATGAAGGCAAAACCGATTAACTCCATAATAAGGTTGTATCAAAGTCACATTAAGTGTTTATTTTTGGTTTACAGCAAATGTTCAAATGTACCACCATTCTATTGGATACATAATCGCAACCGTTTTTCAAATGCATCGACTGTTTTTCTGAGAACATTGGTTGGAATACTTCTACATGCCCATCTGATACGGTTCTCTAGGTCTTTTGCTGTGGTAGGTGCTGTCTGGTAAACAGTGTTTTTTAAATAGCCCCATAAGAAAAAAATCTAGTGATATTAGATCTGGTGACCTTGGAGGCCATGCTATATGACCAGCTCTTCCAATCCAACGACGTGGATAAGTTAAATTCAAAAAATTCTTTACAGGGCGTGCATAATGTAGTGGTGCACCGTCCTGTTGCAACCACATACGTTGGACTATATTTACATCGACAACTTCTAACATCCTTGGCAACATGTCTCGTAATATACGTAAGTATGATTCTCTTCTAACATTATCATCAAAAAAGTAGGGTCTGATAATATGACCATCTAAAATACCACACCAAACTATTATATTCCACTGATGCTGATTATTTACATGATGAACCCAGTGCGGATATTGGAAATAATGACTATTATGCCGATTCAACAGGCCATTGCTTTCAAATGTAGCCTCGTCACTAAACATAATGCGAGAAAAAAATGTTGGATCTAACTGAATTTTATCTACAGCCCACCTGCAAAATGCGACACGAAGAATTTTATCGTTATCAGAAAGCTCCTGATTAATTGAAATGTGATAAGGATGAATGTGATTGGCACGTAAAATTCTATTTATAGTTACAGGAGACACATTTAATTCACGACTAATTTGACGTTGACTTATGTGCGGTTTTATTATTACCATTCCTAGTATGGTTACGATAATAGCATCGTCGTTATTTATTGATTTTTTAGAACGTTTGCGTTTCATCAATCCCGTACGCGCTCTAACTGTTAAACGCAAAATTGTTTTATGATTGGAATGTCGTCTTTTCGGATACCTATCTCGATATTGACGAGCTCTCTCTAGCATTATTATTAGCGGCATAAAAAATATCAATTATTTCTGCGGGCGGATAATCTGCCATGTTAATACTGACACAATGAACGAAAGGAAATAAAATTAAACCAAAACACTTTATGTGACTTTGATATAACCTTATTATGGAATTAATCGGTCTTACCTTCATCGGCCGGATCAACCTCGGGTCTTGCCTTTATCGGTCAGATCAATCTCAGGTCTTGCCTTCATCGACCGGATCAACCTTGGGTCTTGCTTTCATCGGCCGAATCAACCTCGAGTCTTGCCTTCATCGGCTGGTACATCTTGGGTAATGCTAATACCGTCACATATGCCGATGACTTTCATACCTTATAACTCGGAAAATACTTAACGAAAAGTAACTTTATTATAATGTTTTAGAAACCTCTCGAAATAAGCTACGAGAATATGTAATCCAACCAGTAAAGATAAGATCCGAGTATGATCCAACCAGTCAAGGCAAGATCTAGGCATAGAGGGTATATTATTTCAAAAATAGACTATTTGAGGTGAGTAGAACATCAAGAACAATCAAGGGATCAATTAGGTTTGTACTTCTGCAAACAGGATTTGTAGCAATTGTCTACATGAGTCGATTATCTGTGAGTGTGTAAATGTGGGATGTGTATGTATAAGTGTGTGTGAGGTATGTGTATGTGTGTATAGGTTATGTGTGAATGTATGTGTGCGGAATGTGTGTGTGTATGTGTGTAAAGTGTTCGTGTGGCGTGTGTGTAAGAGCATGTTAAGTGTGTGTACAAGCATGTAGGTTATGTAACATAACCTATGTGTGACACATAACTTATGTGTGAGTGTGTGTGGAATATTATGTGTGTAGGGTGTGTGCAAGTGTATGTAAAGTGTGTGTACGTGCGCGTGTGTGCATAGGATATGGAGCATGTTCGAATCTTATCTTTACTAGCTGCATCATGCCTAGATCTTGCCTTGATTAGTTGGATCATACTCGGATCTTATCTTTACTGGATGTCCAAATCTTGCCTTGAGTTGAATCATGGAAGATAAAACTATCGGAAAGTAAATATTTTGAATTTTTTCAAACTGCAACTTTGGAGCTTTATAACTCGAAAAGTACTCAATGAAGAAACATTTGATTACAGTGTTTTGGAAAGCTCTCGAAGTCAGCTACAAGAATATGTAATAAAAAATAAGGGATGCCATTTTAAAAAATTGAGGTGACCTTCATGTGACTTTCAAATAATTTTTCAAGGTCAAACCAATAGTACAGTCTTATGGCTTCCTCGAAACCAAACAACTTTTATCTGAAACATTTTTCTCTCCCGGGCTTAGTTTTCGAGATATTGACTGAATGGATTAAAATGGTCCCTGTATATACAGTATAATTTTTCGATGTATTATGTGGCCCTGAGAGGGCCGTTTCCAGAAAGATTAGCGCCAGGTGATGCTAGGCTTAGTACTTGTACAGACACGGTCATTAATGCTTGGACATCGTAAAGTTGATGGGTTTTGGAACATATCCGAAACGTGCGACTTCAAAGTATCCGTGTATCATAACTGTTGGAACCGGCAATTCTGGTTTCTCGACGCGTGCATAATTTGACAGTTCTGACATACGTTTGATATGTAAAATAAAAGTATCACATTGTTATGTATTAAATTATCGTATTATCATAATTAATAGTAGATATTATATAATTATTTTTATTATCGACTTGCGTGTAATTGATTTCAAGGCGTGTAAATTTACATTTTGTCTATTTTGTAATATGTTGTATGCAATTAATGACATTACGATTAATAGTTAATGCATATATAGAAGTAGTGAATATATGATGTTTATTTCTTTATTTTGCAGGATCCTGCAAATATAGGTATCGATACAGGATCTACGGGCAATACATTTTATGTGATTGTAATGATGCTATGACAGTGCATCTCAAATAATTACATAATTGTAAGAAAAATGTGGCACATGCGAGAAATATCACATACAGTACGTACATACACATAATTATTATCGTATTACCATAATTAATAGTGAATAATATTATAATTATTGTCATTGTCGAGTAGCGCATGATTGATTTCAAGTCATCCCCAATAGCCAAGTCTGTTAAAATCAGATCTTGCCGAGCATTTGCTACAAATTTTGTCAACAGAAAGACTACAGTTTGAATACAGGCTTTGATATATCACATGATGCTAGCAGAATGTCAAAAGAAGTGTAACAAAGTCTGCTAATATAATCAGATAGCAGATTGACGACAAAAATCGAGAAGGGTCTACTAATATAACTTATCGACAGATTAGTGGTAGAAACCAAGCAGAATCTATGTAATTTGCTGACAGATTGGTGGCAGAAATCGAGCAGGGTCTGCTGATATAACCTGTCATCAATTGGCAACAGAAATGGAACAGATTTTGTAATGGTAGCAATTTAAATTGTGACGTCACTCGTCGAAATAGGAATAAGGGCCAATTCCACAATTTACTTTAAACGGAGTTTAACTAATAATATCCAATAGGAGAATTTGGTTTATATAAAACAATCTCTCCTATTGGATATTGTTAATTAAACTCCGATTAAAATAAATTGTGGAATTGGCCCTTACTCCTATTTCTACTTCATCTCTTCGAAGGAAAATTTTAAATAATTTTTAAATTTTAAAAAATCAGAATCTTTTTTAAAAACACAAATATATAATGATACATATAAATATTACATTATAAACTATACATTTCAATCATTATATTATATAAATTATACATGTCAATTATACATATAAATTTCTATAGGAATATAAAATAAAAATACAACATATACATATACATGTATGTAAGTATATATGTATGTGAATGCATCCTTTCAAAAAAAATTTACATGTTAAAGTTATGTTACGTCCACGATTTCTCTCATTCGAACACAAGGGAAAATGAATCATACATTTTTCTTGTGAAGGGGACTGCCGACGAAAAGACCCACATGTGCATTTGTTAACTCTCTTTTTTTGTTAAAAATTGAACCTTCTAGCAAGTAACAAAAGAATGTAAAATCTAACAAGAGTCTGCTTGCATCCCTTTTTTTGTTAAAAATCGAATTTTCTAAAAAGCTATAAAAATAAAGGAACGTAAAATCTAATAAAGGGGCTGCTCGCATACTTTCCTTTTTTTTTAGAACCAAACTTCCTGAGAAGTAACAAAGGAAATAGAAAGGAGTATAAAATCTAACAAAGGGGTTGCTCACAATTTTTTGTTAAAAATCGAATCTTCTGGAAGATAATAGAAAGGAATATGAAATCTAACAAAGAGCCTGCTCGCACATGTGGTGTCGATAGACGACGGTCTTCCTTAGATAACAATAGTCTACGCAGGGCGAATCTTCAAGGGCGAATCTTCCGAGAGCTAAATGCGTTTCGAAAATTAAAATGTGGTATTTATGGTTTTACTTTAGAATTATCGCTCGCGTCGCGCCAGACTGTCGCGACGAAAAACCTTTTTTTTCTCTTCTCTTTTGTTAAGCTCTTCGAAAGTCGACAGGAAACCATTCGAATTGCGGAGAAATCGCCTTATAAAATTTTTAGATTTATGACTTAATTTTCCTAAAAAGTTTAAGCCTTTAGAAAAGGGCAGCTTGGTCGAACAAGAAGGAAAATTCTAACGACCAGACTGCCTATAGGAAAGCATAGACAAATTTATATAACCGATTCTCCAATCAACGTTGGAGAAAACGAAAAGCGCTCCACGAATCCAAAAACACAAACCCGACGCTCCAACACGCCCACCCTTCAATTTCCCTGTATATAAACCCACGATTTCGGGCCCAGCGCCTCTTTTCTCGTCTTAGACGCTCAGTCTTGTACTCGTGTATTCCTAGCATTCTCACATAGTCTTGCTCTTCGAGAACTTTACTCGCGTCAGGGAACTTAGAATCAGTGCCACTTCATTTCGTGAGCCGACGAGACGCTGCTTCCAACCGCCCAAGGCCCATCAAGCCAGAACAGCGAACCAAGAGTGAATCTATTTCTGAACTCCGAGAAATCAGCAAGAGTAAGTCTCAATTAACTTTATTTCGTTCATCTGCCCGTCGCGAACCGTCCCGAGAACCGTGCATCGCCAGAACATTTATCTACGAACCTTTCTTCTCGCCGCTCCGCGTCTTGAAGCTCGATTCTCTGGGAAACTAGCTGAATCGAGCGCTCTTGATTTGGACCCGCGAATCTTAAAATTCACATTTCCTCGCGAGTCTCGAAACCACGATTCTCTGGGAAACCAGCTGAGTCGAGTGTTCTCGATTTGGACTTGCGAATCTCGAATTCCTTCTCACATTTCCTCGCAAGTCTCGAAACCACGATTCTCTGGGAAACCAACTGAGTCGAGTGTTCTCGATTTGGACTCGCGAATCTCGAATTCCTTCTCACATCTCTTTCCGAGTCTCGAAAGATCCAATTCTATAATTAATTCGATCGACGCTAATCGTAGTGTCTGATCGCTCCGCCGCTGCGTTTCCTCCGCGCTTTTCCAAACGGTCAGCCATGCACAAGCGGAACCATCGTAACCGCCGATTCTATTTCGCTAACTCCCGATGGCATCGATCCTGTTAGATTCCGCGGACACATACAACAATCTTGACCCGACCAAGTAATCTTCATCTTTATTTCACTCGATACCCATCCTTATGTAGTCCCTGTTTCCCATTTTTATAATCTATTTCTTCCCTTCCATGGCTTCTCTCCAAGAAATATCCTAATTCCTTCCACACGTGAGCGTTTTTCACACAGTTAATTATGTACACATATACACGTACACACCGTCGAGATAACGCCATTGTACAGAAACGAATAGTATTACGTGATTATAAGAATAGTAGATTAACTTTCAATCAAAATTACACACATGTATCGATAGATTTATAACCATCTTTTTTGTGATTTTATAATAAATGTAGTTAAGTTAAAATTCCACATGTTATTAAATCTTAATCACCCTTAACTTCTCTCCGCTCCCGCTCGCTAAGAGTCGCACATGGTCCTATCCCTGAGTAAAAGAGATTAAATTCTCTGACTCGAAATAAGGACCCCGAACACATCGTTCCGATTTTGGCGTCATAGCGTCTGTTCCAGACGTTGATTCAAATTCGGAATCATCAAAGTGTGTTTGAGTCGCCCGCACAGCGGGTGATATTACAAAGGTGTCCGTTGCGTCCTTCTATCCCCTCCATTCTCTCCCTCACGAGAAGCCTTTCCTTCGCTTCCCTTTACTCTAAAAACTTTTCCGGGATCTGGACGTAACAGTTACATATAACTTTAAACAAAACAATATTGTAT
Organism: Tetramorium bicarinatum; assembly: GCA_928718305.1. Classification (NCBI taxonomy): domain Eukaryota; kingdom Metazoa; phylum Arthropoda; class Insecta; order Hymenoptera; family Formicidae; genus Tetramorium; species Tetramorium bicarinatum. The sequence continues at coordinate 1,367,923 of OV788323.1, forward strand.
TATAAACATTTTTAAACTTTTATAATACATTATTATATTATTTAAAGAATTACATTTAAATTGAACATATAAAATCTGTTTTGAAATAAAAATAGGTTTTCTTTTAATCTTCAAAATTTTCAAATGGGAGCTGCTTTCGCGATGTGGATCAAAATAATCCGTACACGTGATTGGTTAAATTTGAATTTTCATTGTGATTTGATAAATCACGCACACTATTTGAAAAGTTTGAAGATTGAACGAAAATCTATTTGTTTTTAATAAAATTTATATATGTATTTAATTTAAATGTAATTCTTTAAATAATATAATATTTTATTATAAAAGTTTAAAAATGTTTATAATATTAAACAATATTATATTATTTAAAATTATATTTAACTTTAACATGTACGTTGCGAAAGCAGCCAGGATTTTCCTTAGGATTCTTCTCTAGATCAAACAGGATCGTCCTTAATCTGCTAGATCCAAACTGAAGAAAATACAAAGTTAAAAATTTTTAGTGGAATAACATAAAGTAATGTCTTTTCATTTAATATATTAGAGAAGACGTTTCTTATGAGATAAATAAAAAGGTACTGAAAAGTACTGCTTGGTTTTGACTAGAGTGGCACTAAAAAGTGCTGAATGCGACAACCGAGAAGACGTTCTTGTAAGATGAATAAAAAGGTACTGAAAAGTACCGGTTGGTCCCCCACAAAAACTGTACGAGCAAATTATAGGCCCAAACTAACAAGGGGAGGTCGCAGCTGACTACTCACCGATTTGGATCTCCTTTCACGTGGAATCTATATGGTGAGTATATACGTCATGTATAAGCGTTTCGTTGAATGCGCCTTGTAAATAATATTTTTTATGTTTGAAATTTCGGCAATATGGCCGCGATCGATAGTGTAGATTATGATACCAAAAGTTAGCCGTATTATCGATGAGTGCCATATAGGCGTAGCGAGCTGGCGCAAGGACTAGTAATAGCGAGGACTTCGAATTGAGACTGCTAATGTCAAACTTTTTTTTTATTTTATAAATATGTATATATGTTTAATGTCTTGTTTACTATGATTTTCGTATATATTTAGGTACACATACATATTCTTTAATACATTTATCTACCATAATATAATAGGAATTATAAAGTCAGTTATAAAATAATAGAAATACTTACAAATAAAATATTTTTACGGACAAAGAATTTTTATTTTAATTTTTAAATTTTTATACATTTCTTGAATCTTTCTTACAAAGGAATCAGATGAAATAAAATAGATACATGTTTCATGAAGATGATTATTTTAACGCTGGTAGAAAATTTTAAAAAGCATAAGTGCAAGATTCTCTAATTTTCTTCATAACAAACCTTTTATTCTTTATTCAGGCTTTCAAAATTTTCTTATCAAAATAACTCAATAACTACAAAATAAAATAAAAGCGTGCAAAATAATAAAATAAAAAGTAAGAGCGCGCATTTTCAATCCGTGAACACCCAGCGAAGCAAATGCAATTTTACGTACAATTTTATGTACGGAACCGAATAGTTTATCGTACAATACTGGTATCTACTGGGACACAGGTTGGCATTGAAAAATGCCGATTTTTTTCTTCATTGCTCTCTTCTGTTGTCCTCCGCTGTCCTCCATTGTCATCTATTGTTCTTCGTTGTCCTACGTTATCCTCCGACTGCAACGACGAGCATTCTACGACGATGTTGTGATGACATCCTTCGTTGTTGGCGTTAACATTTCCCTGTTGGTGTACATACATATAAATAATTATAATATAAATAATACGTGTATATATACTGGCAATCAAAATTATCGCATAGGTAATTCTATGCCAAAATTTCGCATAATTTCAAATAAGCGTAACTCCGTCAAAAGTTGTATCCTAAAATTTTTTTTATTTTGAAGCTTAAAGTCTCTACTTTAAAAAGCTATTAAGACATTTTGACTTTATCTTTCTCCCTTCGAGCCATCTCTTCATAAGTAAGAACGTGTTTTATTTCCCGAAATTTGCATAGTTTGATGCATTCCACGTGTTTGAATAAATTTTTTTCGCAAATGTTATTACAACTATCGAAAAATTTGGACTTTTACGTGTAAATTAAAAAAAATTGAATGTCGTACGATTTTTTTTCACGGAGTTATGTCGTTTTGAAGTTACCCATACATAACTTTTTCTTCCAGCTCGCGTTCGTCGTTCCAAAAATCGCCGGTTAGGAACCTGCACACGTTGACCACGCAACTTGCTCCTAGCTCGTTCTTTCGCCGTTCGGAGAGCTTCTTTAGCGTAGGCTTGAAATTCTGAACGAATCGGCTTCGGAAAGTATTTATTATTGCAGACGGCTTCTGCAAAAAGAATGCAATACACATTAAAAATAATAATACCTGATATTAAAAGTAAACAATAACATAAAATGAAAGAAGATCATACTATAAATAGCAATAATTATACGCGCATTATATAACGGTCTTTGCCCTTCTTCACGGCCCCACTATGTAAATGATACTGTTAGAGAATCCTTCACAACTTTGTGACGATACGTCTCCCTCTCCTCATCACTAGCCGACAGCCACCCACGCACGGCGCTCCGGCTCACGCGCCCCACCCTGCTCCGACGCGTGTTTCCCTCACGACATTGATACCTGCCGGCGTGTTATCCCCACAACGCCGACATCTGCCGGGTATAAAAAGAGGCCGCCGCGGCAAGAGGCCAAGCAGTTCTCGCGGTCAGGAGCTACTGACCGCATCTTCTGCACAGCGCAACGGTGTTACCGTTCGCAGCCGGGTACTACCGGTGTGTAGGCTTTCCTCCTCCGGGTGTTACCGGAGGCTTATACCTGTCCGACTCCTGACCGCGCTGGGTGCTACCAATCGTCCGCCGAATCGTCCGCTTCGTACTCCGACACGACCCGCGTCCGTGAATCACGCGTCGTTTTTTTTATGTTATAAGTCGCGCCGTCCATATTGTAAGCAGCGCTCCGTTTAATTATAAGTCGCGCCGTTCTATTGTAAGCCGCGCTCCGTTTATATTATAAGTCGCGCCGTCCAATTGTAAGCCGCGCTCCGTTTATGTTAAATACCGTAGTATGTAAGTACACACACACCGAAATAATCGACACCCGCGACACTACACACATACACATACCATCTTGTACAGTCCACTTCTTTATGTTATAGACATTTGAATAAACGTTGTTATTTATTATCATTAAAACACAGAGCAGTGTCTTTCCCCTTTCCACCCTCGACCCCGGCGAGCTATTAAATATACCGCGTGCGAAAGGCGGACTGTTACAGCTTCTTTCAGGCAATGGTTTATCGCTTCCTTCAAATTGAAACCCCCTATGTAATGGAAATAATTCATCTAAACAAAGAAAGTAAATATGGATTGAATAATGTAAATAAATATAGTATAAAGTTGCATAAATGAATAAATGTGGGCAGAGGAAGGGGGGAGGGTAAATGAGTGGGTGTGTATGCACGCGCGAAGAAACAAGAATGACTAGGAAAAATTGGAATAATTTTTTTCAGTTATCACATTTATGAAACAATTTTCCTCAATATTTTCGATATCATCCATCTTTGCTTGGGATGATATTGGAAGTACTGCAAACTTATTTGGTACACCTTTACGATCCTGTACGCATTAAAAAATACTTTGTAACAAAGTATTCAACTCCTATGAATAAAAAACAGAATTAATATTACTATTAATATATTAATATAATAATTATAGGTATGTGGCGGCCCGTCGCTACATCGGGCGACGCCGCCACATTGAACGCCGCAGCGCGCGCTCGCCGCATAGTACGAGGGACGGCCGCTATGCGAGGCATGGCCTCAGCGGCGAACTCGAGAGCAAATGCCAACACGGTACGGTATATAGGAACCGTCCGTGTCGTGATTTAGCACGATCTTTTCAGTCGTGAAAGAGTGCTTCTTTGCAATCCAAGGCCTTCCTAGACTGAATAACAAGACCGGCTTCATCAAGAAGCGAGCTCATCTACGTCTTCTAGACGTAGGGGAGCGAGCTCTCCGGGCCTCCTCTCGGAACGTTCCTACAGGCCTCCTCCAACGGAAGTGAGCTCTCTGGGCCTCCGCTCAACGACATCCACCGAGAGGACCCGTCTCCAATAGGACGCTGCGGAAGAAGAAGAGGGTCATCCTACCACCGCCAGGACCACCACCGGGAACACCCAGGAGTCCTTCCAGATTTCGGACCAGGTCTCCACTGTAGCATGTTCCAACACCCGAGGGTGGTCACATCCAGGTAGACACAGGCGTCAGCCTAAAACCCTGGATACTACGGAGGCTGGCTCTCTCTTCGCCAACACATTACCGTTGGGCAAGCCTGCACCGGACAACCACACGTAAGCAGGATACGCAGATGTCTCCTCCGGCGACCAGGATTAACACCGCTGTATAGACTTCCGAGTCCGGAAAAACTTCAAGGTCTCTCCCTCTACCTCACGAGGACGGCCAAGAATACCTGGCCACAACCGGATCTCCTCTCACCGGGACAGAAGCGTCGGGACAATACGCTGTCATCCGAGACAGCCTGTCCTCCTCTCCAGCGACGCTCGTAGCTGGGCCACGCACATTAGACGGAGAAGACTGTCTGACACTCAACGCCGCCTATTCCTCGAGCTTTTCGGATCCAGCTCTCCTCCTACGTCGTAGGCCCGCGAATTCGACCTTCTTAGAACGCACATCCGTCCCTTTCGGGATGTTCCTCCGCCCTTTTCAGGGCGACCAAATAACTCCCAACAAGGGAGCATCTCTCAGTCGTTTCTTGCTGTTAAGTAAAGTGAGGATCCGAAATACCTTCCTTGTCCCCACAGATATATTGTATTGTACATTAATAAGTAATATTGATAAGTAAAGTACAAATACTTACTTCAATGTTGCCTCGATGTCATCTATATGTTTGTTTACATGTACATTAATGGATCTATGAATATTGAAACTTTTATTTTATTAATTTCTTAATATTATGTTTATATTATCTTTATAATTAATTTATATTCAGTGGAATTGTTACGTTACACTCGCAAACAAATCTATACACAATAAATATGTTACAATTCCATTGAATGTTAATAAAAATATATATATATATATATATTATTTACACTTCTCACAACAATTAGAGGATCACTTAAATTTTCTTGAAAAATTGGAAAATTTCAATCAGCTGTAACTTCGTCAAAAATAAACCAAATTTAAATTTAAGAAAAGAATTTTAATGCTTGAAATATCTTCTTTCGAAAACTCCCTACTCTTTTTACGTTCCTGTACATTCAATAATTTTTACATGTAGAAAACTACAAACTGGACAAAATTATACATTTTCTTCTCACTTTGCGAACCTGCTATGTATGTAAAAAAAAAAATCTACCAAATTTTTCAACTATTTAATGTAAAAGCTTGAAGTTTTCTTAACAAAATCGTTTTTTAAAAATCTTTCTACGAGTTTTTATTACTGAGTTATCGCCGATTGAATGGAAAATGAACATTTTGACTTTGATCGTTCATAACTCTGTTAAAAATAATCATACCGCAATTTTCAAAAACGATTTTTAAAACTGAAACTTTGCTCTATCAAATGGAAAAATGCCAAAATTTTTGCAAAAACATATAGACTGGTTACAAATGAATAAATATAACGTAAAAATTACCCATTTTTTCTTTTTTCATTTAGTCCTAAAAAACAATTGCACAGAACAAGAAAAAAATTTTGGTCTTCACGTTTTTTTTTACTTTTAAGTACCCTGAATTTGAGAAAAAATCGGCGAATTGCTACAAGATTTTTTTCATGGTGGCCACTATGTTTTTATGCTGCGAAAAGTTGTGAAATTGCTTAACTTCAGTATAACAAATGAAAAATAAAGCCAAGTAATGTTAACAAATTGTTTTTCAGTACACTACATAGACTTTTATTAACAATAAGTCTTAACAAAAAGAAAAGACCAATTGTTTGAGTTTTTCTCTCTTTACCAAAATATGAAAAAAAATAGAAATTACGAGCGGAAATGTAAAGATTGACCAATCATCATACAAGATTTACGGGACGACAATAGGCCATACAGTGCTCGCGAAGCGCTATCGGGAAACTTTCTCGCTAGTGTTCGCATACCGCACGCAAACTGCGACGTCTCGCCGCTAGGTGGCGATGTTTCTCGTAAGTGAAAACACTTCGGGTACAATATTTAAAGCCGCCCGTACTGCTAGCTCCTACTCGAATTTGCTGTGATTATGCACACGTGGTTTCGGATGCTCCTATTTTATTGGCAATTGTAATGTCGTATCTTTACCGTTCTTTCTTAATTTAAATTTTAATATCTTTCTACTTAATCTTAATTAACAATTATTCTCAATATTAAATTTCTTTATTCTTTCCTGTACCTTTTGCCTTATTTCTTTTTCTTCTTTTTTTTTCATTCTTTGCGATGCCTCTACGTCATTTACCTGAAACAGATTGTGTTCGTATTGTGACTCTTTTAGAGAAGAATAACAGTCAACGATATGTTGCAAATCGTTTTGGAATAAGTCAGTCTATCGTTAGCCGAATTTATTCTCGATTTCGAGAGACTAACTCATATCACAGACGGCCGGGACAAGGTCGTCCTCGTGAAACAAGTAATCGCGAAGATCGAGCGATCATCCGGCAAGCTATACAGAATCGTTCTGTATCTGCACGTATTGTTGCTGACTATATTAATCATGATCGACGACGACCGATCTCGACTTCAACGATAAGAAATCGTTTAAGAGAAGCCGGATTACACGCTCGTCGGCCATTGCAGGTTTCATATCTTACACGCCGTCATCGTCGCCTGCGGTTAAATTATGCTTATTCTTTAATCAACAGGCGACAAAGACAATAGAATTCTGTATTGTTTACAGATGAGTTAAGATTTTGCATTTTTGGCAATGACAGACGAGTCCGAGTTTGGCGACGTTTAGGCGAACGTTATTCACAAAATTGCAACACACCGGTTCGTGCTTTTCATGGTGGCTCTGTAATGGTATGGGCAGGAATATTTCGATTTTCACGAACGCCTCTAATAGTCATCCCCCCACTGGCATTAACTTCTAGACGATATGTTCACGAAATATTGCAACCGTATGTTCTATCAATTAAAACTCGAATCGGTAGACGGTTTCGCCTATTGCATGATAACGCACGACCGCACACCCAGCTTGTTACACCCAGCAATTCCTGAGGAATCGAAACGTTACACCCAGCAATTCCTGAGGAATCAAATCGAAACGTTATTGCATCCGCCAATGAGTCCCGATTTAAATCCAATTGAGCATGTTTGGGATATGTTAGAACGCGAAGTACGCAAAAACTATCCCAACATCGCTAACTTGGCTTCGCTTGTCACAATTTTTCGGCAAACGGCAGCGAATATCTCAGGCAGCAATACGTCGTTCCATCAATATGCGAAACCGATTGCGAGCAGTAATCTTAAATAGAGGAGGAAACACGCGTTATTGAATTTACACACACACATGCGCGCGCGCGCGCGCGCACACACACACACACACACACACACACACACACACACACACACGCGCGCGAAGCGTAAATCCGACCGTGCAACTTCCTCGTGGTACGCTTTGGGTTACGCTAATGCCAGCGGCTCTAAAATTTTTCATATTTTGGTAGAGAGAGAAAAACTCAAACAATTGGTCTTTTCTTTTTGTTAAAACTTATTGTTAATAAAAGTCTATGTAGTGTACTGAAAAACAATTTGTTAACATTACTTGGCTTTATTTTTCATTTGTTATACTGAAGTTAAGCAATTTTACAACTTTTCGCAGCATAAAAACATAGTGGCCACCATGAAAAAAATTTTGTAGCAATTCGCCGATTTTTTCTCAAATTCAGGGTACTTAAAAGTAAAAAAAAAACGTGAGAACCAAAATTTTTTTTCTTGTTCTGTGCAATTGTTTTTTAGGACTAAATGAAAAAAGAAAAAGTGAGTAATTTTTACGTTATTTTCATTCATTTGATGAAAACCAGTCTATATGTTTTGTAAAAATTTTGGAAATTATTTCATTTGATAGAGCAAAGTTTCAGCTTTAAAAATCGTTTTTGAAAATTGCGGTACGATTATTTTTAACAGAGTTATGAACGATCAAAGTCAAAATGCTCATTTTCCATTCAATCGGCGATAACTCAGTAATAAAAACTCGTAGAAAGATTTTTAAAAAACGATTTTGTTAAGAAAACCAAGCTTTTACATTAAATAGTTGAAAAATTTGGTAGATTTTTTTTTACACACGTAGCAGGTTCGCAAAGTGAGAAGAAAATGTATAATTTTGTCCAGTTTGTAGTTTTCTACATGTAAAAATTACTAAACGTACAGAAACATAAAAAGAGTAGGGAGCTTTCGAAAGTAGATATTTCAAGCTTTAAAATCCATTTTTAAAATTTAAATTTGGTTCATTTTTCACGAAGTTACAGCTGATTGAAATTTTCCAATTTTTCAAGAAAATTTAAGTGATCCTCTAATTGTTGTGAGGATATATATATATATATATATATATATATATATATATATATATATATATATATATATATATATATATATATATATCCTCACAACAATTGTGTATATATATATATATATATATATATATATATATATACACACACACACGTATTATTTATATTATAATTATTTATATGTATGTACACCAACAGGGAGATGTTAACGCCAACAGCGAAGGATGTCATTGGAACATCGTCGTAGAATGCTCGTTGTTGCAGTCGGAGGATAACGTAGGACAACGAAGAACAAGAGGACAGCGGAGGACAATAGAGGAAAGCAATAAAAAAATCGGCATTTTTCAATGCCAACCTGTGTTGGCAGTAGATTGTACGACAGACTATTTGGTCCTGTACGTAAAATTGTATTGCATTTGCTTTGTTGAGTGTTCACGGATTGAAAATGCACGCTCTTTTAATTTTATTATTTTGCGTGCTTTTATTTTATTTTGTAGTTACTTATTTTATATACTTAGTTACTTTTACTATATTTTATATATCTAATTACTTAGTTTGGGACTATAATTTGCTCGTACAGTTTTTGTGGGGGACCAACCGGTACTTTTCAGTACCTTTTTATTCATCTTACAAGAACGTCTTCTCGGTTGTCGCATTCAGCACTTTTTAGTGCCACTCTAGTCAAAACCAAGCAGTACTTTTCAGTACCTTTTTATTTATCTCACAAGAAACGTCTTCTCTAATATATTAAATGAAAAGACATTACTTTATGTTATTCCACTAAAAATTTTTAACTTTGTATTTTCTTCAGTTTGGATCTAGCAGATTAAGGAATATCCTGTTTGATCTAGAGAAGAATCCTAAGGAAAATCCTGGCTGCTTTCGCAACGTACATGTTAAAGTTAAATATAATTTTAAATAATATAATATTGTTCAATATTATAAACATTTTTAAACTTTTATAATAAAATATTATATTATTTAAAGAATTACATTTAAATTAAATACATATATAAATTTTATTAAAAACAAATAGATTTTCGTTCAATCTTTAAACTTTTCAAATAGTGTGCGTGATTGACCAAATCATAATGAAAATTTAAATTTAACCAATCACGTGTACGGATCATTTTGATCCACGTCGCGAAAGCAGCTCCCATTTGAAAATTTTGAAGATTAAAAGAAAACCTATTTTTATTTCAAAACAGATTTTATATGTTCAATTTAAATGTAATTCTTTAAATAATAATGTATTATAAAAGTTTAAAAATGTTTATAATACAATATTGTTTTGTTTAAAGTTATATGTAACTTTAACATGTAAATTTTTTTTGAAAGGATATATTCATATATATACTTACATACATGTATACAGGGTGTCCGATAATTATTGACACAACGCTTGTGTGCAGGTAGAGTGGACTAAACTGAGTCGAAAAGTCCTTTACCATTTTGCAATTTTCGCAATAGTTAATGAGTTATTAATTATTGAAAATCACCAATTTAGCCTAGCCTACCGCCAAATGCAAGCGCGCGGCGAGAAGCATTCGAGCCGCTCGAGCTAAGCACGGCCCAGCAGAACAAGTATTGACTGGCGATGCGTAGTCAAGGAAAAGGAGTGACGATGTAATTATGGGCAACGGCGTGCTAGCCTTTTTCTTAGCCACGCACCGTCAACTAATAATTTACGTATTTATATTGCTCCTTTTTTCGCTACTGTTTTGGATCTTAATTGAGTCCACGGTTCGCGCATAGGCGGGCAAAAAGTGGGGAGAGCGTGACGCGCTACTAAGTACTGTATTTGTAAATAAATACGGCTGTGTGGTGGTGTGGAAAGATACTTTTTGGGCGGAGACTTGCCTTTGGTCTTTTTTTCGCTGTTATTTTGAGTCCTAATTGAGTCCACGGTTCGCGCATAGGCGGGCAAAAAGTGGGGAGAACGTGACGCGCTATTAAGTACCGTATTTGTAAATATGGCTGTGTGGCAGTGTGGAAAGATACTTTTTGGGCGGATTTGTTTTTGCTCCTTTTTCCGCTCCCTATTGAGTTCTAATTGAATCAGTCTTGAATAAATTCCGATTTATAAAATGGCTTTCAGAGGACACTTCAGATGTTATGTTTGTAATGTAGAAGGCCGTCTACAGCAGATGTCTCGAATTGGCGAAGATGAAAATAAGCAACAAATTGCAATAAATAGGCGCATTGCTCAAGATCTACCAAATATGAATGTTGTCAATAATACAAGAATTTGTTTTAATTGTAATCAATCTATCTTGAATGAAATAGCTGCCATCCAAGCAGATGAAACGTGCCTCAAGTTAAATGTATTAAATCAACGGAGAAATCATGCATGTATAATCTGTAATGCTGAAAATAATGTTATTAGAATTTCCCTAGAACGCAGAGTTTATGTTTTCATACAAGGTAATATTTATATTCCTGAAAATGTTAGATCATGCCCTCATCATTTAGATCGAAATGGATTATTTGTTACAGGATTGAGCTGGATGACATTATACTAACAAGCCTTATGTTATTCGTGGACTACAGTTACAAGTTTTCTTAGAACAACTTCGTAATGTGGCACAAGTGCATCTTAGATTGGAAGACGCTGATACGTTAACTGATGGAGAATTTGAATGTTTGTTTCCAATAAATAAACAACAATTTGAAGATCTTTTCACATATTACGAAGCAGTTTCCTGAAAGATATGGCTTACGGTATATTAGTAGAAAAGATTTAATGATTTTTATGTAAGTTGAGACAAGGCTTATCAGATGAATTCTTAAAGATACTTTTTAATTGTTCCAGTAGACAAGCTGTTAGTATAGCAGTTAGTACAGTTTGGAGATCATTATCAAGAAGGTTTATACGCGAAAATATTGGCTCAGAAGCTATTAATAGAGTAGATTTTATAAATCAGCATGTAACACCTTTTGTTAATGAACTGTATATGTATGAATAACCTAATATACCAAGAACTATCGTTATATGTGATGCAATTTGCGCGTACATTCACAAAAGCAGTAATTTTCGTGCATTAAGACAGTCTTATTCTATGCATAAAGGCAGACACCTATTAAAGCCAACATTAATTGTAGTGACTGATGGATATATTTTAGCTATATTAGGGCCATATTTTTCAGATTATTACAATAATGATGCTGCAATTCTTCAAAATGTATTTATGAGAGATGCACAAGCCTTATCTAACTGGTTTCAAAATGGAGATATTTTTTTGGTGGATAGAGGATGTAGAGACGTTATACCTCTTCTTCAGCATTTGGGAATTACCTATAAAATGCCAGCTTTACTTGAACGTGGGCAGCGTCAGCTCACAATGGAAGATGCAAACAATACAAGACTTGTAACAAAAAACGCGATGGATAGATGGATAGTTGAGGCGAGAAATGGACATCTCCGAATGATTTTTAAAATCTTTGAATACGTACGTTTAATATTCAAAATGCAGGGCATATTGGTGATTATTATAGAATCGCTGGAGCTATTATTAACAAATACCATCCCCTTATTCATATGCAGGGAAAAACTGTTGAAACTACTAGAGAGATGTTACAACGAGCACGAACAGCAAATGTAGTACAAGCACGATTAGACATTGATAATCTCTTAGCTAGATATACTCAGTGGGAAAGATTAAATAACCAAGTACTCGATTTTCCGCAGCTTGATATAAATTACCTACGAAGTCTAACAGTAGGTATTTATCAGGTTAATCTAGCTCCAGAATATATACAAGATAAGCTGCAAAAAAATGGAGATGATGAACTACAGATTGATACATTATTGAAGGAAAATAATCTTATAAGTATCAGGGTTTCTAAACTTCGCCATTCTACAAAACACCAAGTTCTTATAGCATATATTAATCAAAATGATATAACGGAAGAAGACGAAAATATTATAAGCGGATACTTGTCAATCTGGAGCAAGAACGTTTGGTACATGTGAACACATTGTGAATGTACTATGGCATTTGGATTATGCACGTCATCAGCTGTATGTCAAATATCCTCAAAGCAATCTGATATATACAACCATGGATGCAGCACATAGAGCAGACCCAGAGACCCTTAATGTTAACATACAAGTTATGGATTACTAGAATAAAACAAAAATCTAGCATCCCAAACGTGAGAGGCGAGAGGACTCACGTTAATAAAGCACTCTAAACGTGACATGCGAGGAAACTACAATATTATGTATATGCGTATGTAGTTATATGTGCGCGTATACATGTGTGTATGTGTATACTCGAATGTACCCATGTAAATGTGTAAAATAAATCTTATGTCAGTTATATTTTTCTTAATAATTATAAGTACTTACTTCTTCTTCCAGCCTCTTCTTCACACATACATACACACACGTGCATATAAAAAACGCAGATATATTTAGAAACATATCAAATACTATAATATATATCGGCTAAGTGCATATCGTGTAGAATTCTTCTCGGTTTTACCAAAAATATTAATTTAGAACATCACTCAAATAATGCTAAAATTCAACACTTTAGATGGCTGTAGCTCAAAAACTGTCCATTATTTAACTTTGAGCCTATTACATTTTTTTGTTCGGGAAGTTATAAGCTACAACATATGTGAAAACTAGACAATTTAATCGACCTGTAAGAAGTTAGCCCCCCACATTTAGAATTTAATAATTTTGAGAATTGTGCTGAATTGTGCTAGGTTTGTGCTACATTGTGCTCGAACTTTAAAATCATTATATGAAAAATGCGCTCAAAAATACAAAAAACCAATATTTTAGGCTAGCCCCCCACTTTTCGTCTTTTTTTATTTTCTCAATTGTGCTGGATTGTGCTAGGTTGTGCTAACATTGTGCCAAAGCATTATTTCTAAAAAATAACAACAAAAAAGTTATGACAAAAAACAACTTTATAAAAAATATATATAATTAACATTTCTACTCGTACCGGTTATCCAAATGGCATGAAACTATATATCTAAGTTGTTCTAACAGAGCACAAGTCAGCACAACATTCGGTTTCGCCAGCACAACGATATCAAAGGTACTTTACTCTTGAACGTGGCCCTTCGCGCAACGACTCTATGTCCATAAGTCGAGCTTCTAATGAACCAATGAAGCTGACGTCGCATATTTGAGTTGTGCTAACCGAGCACAAGTCAGCACAACATTCGATTTCGCCGGCACAACGATTTCAAAAATACTTTACTCTTGAACATGGCCCTTCGCGCAGCGATTCTATGGATTCTCTTGATAGATTCTATTATATGATTCGAGTTTATAATACATATAATCTAGTCTGATGAAAAATTAATTTTATGCAAGACATCTCTCTTAGTTATGTATTTAATACATACACGTAAGCCGTTCCACCTGCGGCAAGGTGGAGGTCGTCGGAACGGTTTTCCTTTTTTCTTTTTTTGGTTTTTATTTTTATTTTTTTGTTTTTTTTTACATTTTTTAATTTTTTGTTTTGTTTAAAAAATTTTTTTATTATTTATGGTACCTGAATGTGTTACAAATTAATTTGCTGAATTAATCCTTTTAAAGAATTAAAAGAGAAAGAAAATTATAATATATTATAATATATGCTGTAAACTGAAACGCATAATACTTTATTAGACATTTGTTATTAACTTGTTTTCTATAAATTTGTAATATTTTTTAAACTCTTATAGTTTAATCTTTCATTGTATTTATATATATATTTATATATATATATATATATATATAAGCAAATTACTGGATTTACAGTGGTATTTTCAGTAACATATCGATATTTTTTTTTAATAAATCGTTAAAAAGAATCCATTTATCTCCATACAAAGAGTATGCCGTGTAATGTTTGCTTTTATCGCTGTAATGTATAATACCAATCAAAGAAAGTGAAGTATTACGAAGTGTAAGCGATTTTGGAAAAGTTTTTAATGCTACACTGACATTCTTGTCTCCAATGCATTCAACTAATAAGTGCGAATGATAGTTTACTCTTAACTCAACGTTTTCTCCACATTGTTTACATTCTTTATAATTATTAATCATATAAACTTCAATAGTCTGAGCAATAGCGTCATATCCATGTGATTGAATTGTTTCGAAATCGAGATTAATAAGAGCCAAATTTTTAGTTGTTGCTTTTTTACATTTATCACATTCCTTTTGTAAAGAACAGCTTGGATTTTCATTTAAAAGATATACACATAAATTGCAAACATTTGAAAATGTGTCAATTGTTGTCACATTAAACGCATTTTTCTTAACGAAATATTCGATTTTACGCAATATTGTTGCACGTTGTCTATAAATGGATGTGATTGGTCCTTTATCTATAAAATTTTTAGTGAATCGAAATATATCCGATGTAGCGTTTATTAAAAACTCATAGAATGCTGTATGTGTGTATGCAGCGGCAAATAACTGAATAATACTGTCAAATCCACACGTCTTTATAACGATAAGTCTATTCTTTCCATCTTTTAATGATTCGCATAAATTTTCGTTTTGCAGCATAGCAATATCAATTTTTTTCCTTTTGCAAACTCCTGTAAAATCGGGTCGTGGCTGGAGATATGTTCTTTTGAGTGTTCCTCTTTCATTTTTATTTCGCCAGTTGTGTTCATTATTTAAATCTGAATACTCATTTTCTGATCTTTCGCTTAATACAGTATCGCACTCGTAATTTTCTTCTTTGTCAGTACTTGAAATTTGTTCTATCTGTGGAGTTTCGATATACGTTACGTCAATAATGTCTCTACTCGTTTCTGGATTTTCGTCACGTGTTGTATGTGTGAGTTGGACATCAGCACATGTCAGATTTTGTTATGAATGTGACGAACATGATATAATATCTAAATCTTTTTCTTTAACCTTATTTTCTAATTTATTTTCTACATTTTCGAATGTAGTTGTAGTTTCAGATATTTGTTCCGCCACTGCGAGTTTTGCACGACCAGAAAATGATTGTAAGTGCAAAGTAGATAAATTTATCGACACGCATCGGACGCGAAATATTTTTTAAAACTCGATGTTTACAGTCATTAAATTCAGCCTCCACAGCAGAAGACGTTGCAGTTGAAGATCCATAAGTAAAAATGGGCACCATCACGTTTGAATATAAAGGAAAATATAATAATAAAGATATTATTCTCTTACCTATTCCTATGGAATAGTATGGATTTATATATTACATCCTGGATCTTTTATAGCATTATCTTTAGCCGTCGCCATACATTCAGCAGAGAATGTTGTTAACCATCCAATAATATCAGATTTGTTCTGAATCGTTTCTTCCATTTCTGTATCAGATGCATTAAAGTCATTTATATGTTCTGTCTCATCTTTTTCACTGTCACTAATTTCGAATAGAATAGTATTCTGTGTAACAACTGTGTGCAATTTTTTAAAACAGTGTTCTGCATAAGACGGAATATTATCTTTAGTATTCCCAAACATTTTACTATGTGTAAGAACAATGGCAAATTTTGCTACTTCCTGAAATTCTATAAAATCTGATATTTTTGTGAGAAATGCCATAATTGTTATGTAAAATAAACGCGCTTGAGGATGAATAAGTTTTAACTCTTTCCATCTTGAAACCATATGGATAAAATGCGACATATCTAAACGTAAAAATGTAGATGGTAGGTTTTTCGATTCTTTATTCTTTAAATACATAAAACATTGAGATAAGTAGTCTTGTAAATTTTTGCATTGACAAAATACTCTGACAATAGCTCCTATTAAAGCCCTGTCAAAATCACAAACTGCTTGTTTCGGTAATGGAAAATTTAGTTTGTGTTTCATGCCAATTCGTATGATCTTTAACAACCAAAAATGTATCGTATTTGTTCTGAGATGCGCTTAACATTTGAAACACAGGCATGTAAGATGTACTAGTTTTTGCAACTATTTGATAAAGATAGATGTGAGAGGATAATTCGCCCGATGATTTCTTTAATTTTTTTTACTAAAGATCCTGTTCCGTCTATGCAAATATATTCTGAATTTTGCACAAAAATAGCTGCTTGTTCTGGTGTCCAATAGTGCACATAAAATAGATCTAATCCAATTGCGTGTATTTGTCCTGCGTGTCGATTGTATTTCATACACTGTAAATTCTGAAGTGGATCAGAAGTAGTAAGAGCTAAATTGATCTTTTCGCGTTCCTGTTTTGCTTTTGAAAGTATCCGATTCTTGGGTAAATGCGCAGGTTCTGGATCGCCGAATTTCATTATTTTATTTGCTTCATTTCGGCGCCAAATGCATGGTAAAATATTTCCTTCTAACATTTTGTTTGAAATTTCTATTCTTCGATTTCCTTTTAAATGTTGCTTTTTTTGTGTTTTATAGAAGTATCAAAATTTTCGATAATGCACTCCATAACGACATCATTTGCTGATACCGGTTTATTTGCAATCATTCCCGAAAAGCTACAATTACATTCCGAACAAAAGACAACGATCTTTAAAAAAATTCCAGAATCGGACATTTTGCATCGTTTAAACGATAAAGCACATGGTATACGTATTTGCTCCCATAATTGTTCGAATAAAACATCAGTTCAAATTCTTCGAAATAATACATTGTAATTTCTTTCTGATAACATTTTATCTGTATAATCTACTTTCTCCGGACCCATTGCTAACCATATTTTGTATGGTAAAGTCAATTGCAATTCGATTTTTTCATCAATGTGAGAATTATTTAATGTACTTTTTTTTGAAATGTCTAAAACAGAATTTGAAACCTTTTCAATGTTGTGATACTCGAGAAATTTATTCCAAAGATTATACCTATTTCCCTGTAAAATAGTGTAAATACTTTAATGACAACTTCTTTCCGGTTTCATTTTGAAAATCGGTACTAAGATCTTGATATATTTTTGAACTTGGTACAACAGGTATTCCGGTCGAATCCGAAAGGATTTTATATTTTTCTGTTAAAATTATATTTAAAAGTTGTGTTGAGCCATGAGTGTTGAGCCATGTTAACGAATTAATGAATTAAAACAAGAATATATATTAGAAAATTAAAATATAAAAGAACACAATATACAAGAATATATTATGTTATACCTTTGTGGACGGTATAAAATCTTTCCCACGTTAATGGGCTAAATAATCTACTGCAACTGTGTCTGTAAGTATTTATTTGCTACTTCCAGATTTTGGCACTCTTGTGATTTACAGCGAGCTTCTTTACAGAAAAACGGTTTCTATAACTTCTCTCTTCTCTCTTAGTACCAGAACGACGCGAGCGCTCTCGTCGTCGTAACCATCGAAATATTTTACCGCACGAGCGCTAGACAGCGCGCACAATTCAAAAACGGTTGTTAGAATATATATGTATACTTAATGTAGAATAAAAACATATAAAAGAGGATATATGAAAGAAAAGAAATGAATATGAAAGAAAGTACTTAACAATACCGCCGACCTTGAAAGCAACGGCTTTCAAACGATTTATGTTTCAATAGGCAAAACGCAAAGTTTGTTTAGAGGTCTCTGATATATACCAGTGCTCGTTTTTACATCTACGACTCTAATCAGTCCATCTTTACCGGGATGCACATCTAACACCCTTCCCAAGCGCCAGCTCATGGGAGGAGCGTTTTGGTCACGCAGAATAACCATGTTACCCTTCCGTATTGGGTCTCGGATTTCTTTCCATTTGTTGCGCTGTTGAAACTGTGTTAAATATTCGACCGACCATCTCTTCCAGAAGTTTTGTCTTATTTGCTCTAAAAGTTGATACCGATTGAGACGATTTACATTGATATCTGTAAGATCAGATTCGATGATAGAAGTGAGCGGGCGTCCAATCAGAAAATGACCTGGCGTCAAGACGTTAAGATCATTAGAATCCGTTGACATCGGCATTAGTGGCCTCGAATTCAACACAGCTTCTACCTGAGTGACTACGGTGGCTAGCTCTTCGAAACTTAATGAAACTGAACTAATAATTTTTGTTAAATGGTTTTTGCACGCTTTAACAGCTGATTCCCGTAAACCTCCCATATGCGGTGACTGCGGAGGTATGAAATGCCATTCGATGGCTTGTTCCGACAAATAATTACGAATTTCACTGTCGCTCGACTTAATTAACTGATGTAATTCCTTCAAAGCCTTGTTGGCTCCTTCAAAATTTGTTCCATTGTCGGAATGAATACTAATACATTTGCCACGCCTGGCAATAAATCTTTTTAACGTATTTAAAAAAGCTGGAGTGCTTAAATCCGATACAATTTCTAGGTGTACCGCCTTTGTTACGAAACACACGAAAACGCATAAATAAGCTTTGCCCGTCTTGTTGCGACTAATTTTAATGTTAAAAGGTCCCGCATAATCTACCCCGCTTTTCGAAAAGGGGGGCAAGGGTAATTGTTAAAGCAATTATAATTTACATATGGGTTTAAGTTGTCGTATTCAAGCATTTAATAGTTGGCGCCATCATAGGAGCGCTTGTGAGATTAAGATTTCCGTTACGCACTCTGATTCGTTCATTAATGCGATGACAGCACCACGATTTATATATTCGGACACTCTCTTTCTGTATTTGTGTAGCGTATTTTACGCATTTTTACGCATAATCTTCAATAAAAGATTATTACAAGGAAGAGCCGCATCTCAGGCAATATTCATTTGCAAGAATCCTACACAAAGTAGCAATTAGTCCATACATATCATTTTGGTCCTTCGAGCCGGATCCAGCCGCGGACAGCTGGATATTCAAGAAGATAAAACATAATCTCTAGTGTTACATTGCAAGCATCGAAAACGGTCGATTTCCATTGCCCGTGAGTGCAGCATGCCGATCACACGGGATAACGTGCCTCCAGCATCCGCCTTGGCGCCGACGCAGCCAGCACGCGCCTCGACGTCGGAGCATGATGATTCCTCAGTGTTAAAGCCATTAATAACACGACGTACAGCTATAAAGAGGCAATGCACAAGGACGCAGACGTACTTAAATGAGCTGAATTGTCAAAATACTTCAGTAATCGAACTCCGAGCGCGATTACAAAAGTTCAGTAATACTTGGGAGGAGTTCAACGAAGTGCAAACAACGATCGAAAATTATAGCAGCCAAGAGCAGGATATAATAGTACAAGAGGAAGAGAGATCAGCATTCGAGAATAGGTATTTCGCAATAATGACTGAGTTAGAGTCGCTTATACAGGAGAGAAGTCCAGCATCGCAATCAGCGCATTTATCCCAAGAGCATCAAGTAAGACTATCAGCCCCATTTACTAATACGGGAAGCGTAACAAATGATAGCTTAAAGTTACCTCGTGTAAACTTACCAACATTTAGCGATAAATATGAAGAGTGGCATGCGTTCAGTAACATGTTTATAAGTATGATAGATCAAAATGCAACATTACCTGAAGTGCAGAAGATGCAGTATCTGATGGCATCGCTCAAGGGAGAAGCGCACGATGTAATAAGTTCGTTGGAGGCAACAGCCGAAAATTACAGAGAAGCATGGCAAATACTTAAAGAAAGATATGATGATCGCGGATTAATTGTCAGCAAGCATGTGAAAGAGCTATTCGATCTATCTGTCATGAATAAAGACAATCATCTCGCTTTACGTAAGTTATTAGATACCGCGTTGAAGCATATCCGCGCTCTCAAGGCTCTCAAAAGGCCCACGGATAGTTGGGATGATTTAATGATCCATTTGATCACCAGCAGATTGGATCAAGCAACATATCGCGAATGGGAGAACACAATAATACGAGGCAAAATACGAGGCAAATACATTCGATGAACTGATTTCATTTTTAAATCAACGTTGCAGGGCGTTGGAGGTAACAGCGCGTATATCAAAGATTGCAGGTCCTCAATCGCAGGAGAAGTCACACGTCAAAACTACAGCGGTTAATGTGGCAACCAATAAAAACACATGCAGATTCTGTCAGCAGAGTAATCATGCAATTTATAAATGCAAGGATTTTTTAGCGCTCAATCCGGATCAAAGATCAAAGGAGGCGAGGACGCGTAAGTTATGCTTAAATTGCTTGGGGAGTACATTTCATCAAGCAAGGGAGTGTACGGCAGGAACATGCAGAAAATGTAGCAAGCGTCATAATACGCTAGTACATATCGACCAAGCGACGAAGACCAATACCGATTCCGAAACCAAGACGGAAGAGGCTGAATAAAAGGAAGACATAAGTTCAACGATTGTAAGCCACACAGCAATTAATCAAGAGCCACAAATTTTATTGGCAACTGCAATAGTAAACGTAACAAACAACAGAGAAGAAATAAAGCAAGTTCGCGCATTATTGGATAATGGATCACAGTCGTGTTTTATAACCAACGAATGTTGCAAGCAGCTTGGACTCAAGCATCAATCTACAAATATTCCGGTTTGCGGATTGGGAGGACAATCTGTATCAACTAGGAGTAAGGCGAGAATCGTTATACAATCTAGAACAACTGACTACAGGAAATCGCTAGAGTGTCTAGTTGTGGAGAAAATTACACAAAATCTTCCAGTCAACAAAATAAAAAGAAGTGAACGCGTACCACCTGGAATTGCACTAGCAGATCCTCGATTTGATCAGCCTGCGAAAATAGATTTATTATTGGGAGCAGAGATCTTTTTCGACTTATTGTGTATTGGCAGGATAAAGTTGGAGGAAAACCAGCCAGTTTGGCAAAAAACTGTGCTTGGTTGGATTGTTTCAGGAGGATTCATATCAACGGAGCAACAGGCAAAGCGAATAGTTTGCAATTTAGCCATAAATGATCCAATAAATGTAAACATTGCTAAATTTTGGACAATCGAAAGTTGTGAGAGATTAATCACGAGATCTCCGGAGGAGCGCGCATGTGAAACACATTTCATGCAAACATACAGGAGAAATGACGAAGGAAGGTTTATAGTTTCATTGCCAATTAAACCAGATATATTGAAAAACTTAGGAGAGTCCAGAGAGATCGCATTGCAGCGATTGCGTAGCATAGAGAGAAAGCTCAATCGAGAGCCACAACGCAAGCGTGAATACAATGCATTTTTACAAGAATATTTGAAATTGGGTCATATGCGGGAGCTTCGGGAACCTGTAAATGATAATGAGGCCCATGCATATTTGCCACATCATTACGTCATCAAAGAAAGCAGCACTACAACGAGGTTAAGAGTTGTGTTCGACGCATTAAGCAATACTACAAGCGGTATTTCATTGAATAAAACTCTCATGGTAGGTCCCGTTATACAACAGGAAAGTACTTCAATTTTAATACGTTTTCGAATCCATGAATACGCATTGATAGGTGATATAGAGAAAATGTATCGCCAAATTCTTGTTAATCCAACTCAAACTTCATTGCAAAGGATACTGTGGAGGAAAAATCTATCAGATGACGTCAAGGTTTATGAATTGCTTACTTTGACTTACGGAACCGTGTCGGCATCATTCATTGCGACCAAAGTCATTCAACAGCTAGCGGAATTAGAAGCTCATCGATTCCCCAAGAGAGCCTTAATAGCACGCAGGGATTTTTATGTCGACGACCTCATTTCGGGTGCGGATAGCAAGCAGGAAGTATTACAGATTCGAAATCCATTAATTGGATTACTCACTAAGGGTTGTTTCAAAATACGCAAATGGGCATGCAGTAGCAACGAAATATTGAAAGATATATCAAATTCAAAGGATCAAGTGCTGGAGTTAGATAAGGATGGATCTGCTAAAACTTTAGGAATCAACTAGAATACCAGCAAGGATGCATTTCAATATAAAATCTCAATTAAGAGCTACCAGTCGCAAACATGTACGAAAAGGGGGATCCTATCACAAATTTCACAAGTATTTGACCCGTTAGGTCTTCTAGAGTCGGTCATAATAGCTGCCAAAGTATTAATGCAGCGCCTTTGGAAGATGCAAGTTGATTGGAATGAAGCACATTGCCACAAGATATTCGTGCAGAATGGTTAGCCTACACGGAGGATTTAAAAAAATTGGAGAAGCTCGTTATACGTAAAGTGACAGGTACCGCACAAGATGTTCGCAGAGAAATCCATGGCTTCTGTGATGCAAGCGAACGAGCATACGGAGCGTGCGTGTATATGCGCAGTAGCAGACTCGACGGAACCACGGAGGTACATTTAATATGCGCCAAGTCTCGAGTTGCGCCACTTAAGACAATATCAATGCCTAGGCTCGAACTCTGTGGTGCACAGTTATTAGCGCAGCTCATGGAAAAGGTTACGAACGCCATATCAAGCAGATTGGATGGTAAATATTATTGGACAGATTCATCAATAGTACTGCATTGGATTCAAGCCAGCAACAAGAAGTTACCGGTCTTCGTAGCTCACAGGATCGGTGAAATTCAAGAAATAACGCGCATCGAGAATTGGAAACACATTGCAAGCAAGGATAATCCCGCGGATCTAATCTCGCGAGGCATCAGCGCTCAGGAATTGGTGGATTCACAACTCTGGTGGGAGGGTCCACGGTGGCTACGCTGTAACGAACTTTCAGATGGTCAACACAAGGTAACAAAATACGATGAGGAACAGATTGACAAACACGATAAAATGAAAATAGTTGCGACAGCCAGTTGCGAAGAAACAAGTCCATTCGATAAATTCTCCACATACACCAAACTCATTCGCATAGCCACTACGTGTCTACGATTTGTACGTAACTGTAAGAAGCAAAAGCAATACGGACCATTAACTGTTGGCGAGTTACAAGATGCCATTAAGTGTTTGATAAGAAGGCATCAAGAAATCACATTTGCCAAGGAAATCCAGGAATTAGCAAAGCAAGACACTGTATCCAATCAGAGTAAGCTGAAGCATTTAAACGCATTCATTGATAAAAAAGGTTTGATACGTGTAGGCGGCAGACTACGGCATGCAAACTTGCAAGTGGATAGTAAACATCCATGGCTATTGCATCAGCGGTCAAAATTCACTGAGCTTATCACGCAACATAAGCACTGCAAGCTTATGCATGCAGGTCCGGAGGCTACCTTAGCAGCAATACGGCTCAATTACTGGCCTCTCAGGGCGCCCGGCACTATCCGAAAATTACTTCGAAATTGTATAGTATGTTTCAGGGCCAGGCCTATATTCTCAGAGCAAGTAATGGGAAATCTACCCATTCATCGTGTGACGCCTTCAAGACCATTTAGTCGCACCGGCGTGGACTTCTGTGGGCCAATATACGTACGGGAAGGTATACGAAGGAATGCCAAGAAGATGAAGGCGTACGTGGCTGCATGGTGACTAAGGCGGTACATTTAGAAGTGGTTTCAAACTTAACCACGGACGCATTCTTGAACGCATTCAAGAGGTTCATCGCGCGAAGAGGCAAACCATCCGATGTATTTTCGGACAATGGTACCAACTTCGTTGGAGCGAATCGGGAACTCGAGGAGCTTAGAAGTTTATTCATAAAAAAAGAGCATCAGCGCAAACTCGTAGATGAGACAGCAATGGATCATATCAGATGGCATTTCATTCCACCTAGAGCCCCTCATTTTGGCGGACTATGGGAGGCCACCGTCAAGGCTTTCAAGAAACATTTTTACAAGATTGTCGCAGATGCTTCGCTCACCTTTGAAGAGGCATCGACACTGGTGACACAAATAGAGGCCATTTTAAACACCAGGCCTCTAACAGCTGTATCATCAGATCCTAATGATTTCACTTGCATCACGGCGGGACACTTTCTTATAGGCGATGCAATAGTATCATATCCAGAAACTGATTTTACTCAAACGAGGATAAATCGGTTGTCACGATGGCAGCATTTGGAAAACATGAGGCAGCATTTCTGGAAGAGATGGGC
Source organism: Tetramorium bicarinatum (assembly GCA_928718305.1). Lineage (NCBI taxonomy): Eukaryota > Metazoa > Arthropoda > Insecta > Hymenoptera > Formicidae > Tetramorium > Tetramorium bicarinatum. The sequence continues at coordinate 1,392,271 of OV788323.1, forward strand.
TGGCGAATATTTGTTACAACTGCAAGGTCGGTCAAAATGGTTTTCCAATCGTGGTCCGATGCTTAAAGTCGGCCAGCTAGTAATTTGCCGTGAAGACGGGCTACCGCCATTGCACTGGTCACTTGGTAGGGTGCAAGAAGTATGTCCAGGAGCTGATGGAGTAGTGCGGACTGCCATCATCAAGACATCAACTGGGTCGTTTAAAAGAGCAGCCGCTAAACTCGCAATTCTGCCAATCGAGAAAGATGAAGAATAGAACACATGCCAAAATATAGTTTCGCTATAATTTTACTTAGAATCACGCCAGGACCTCAAGGACTATTATTTACGAGCTGGCAGGCAATAATTTTATATATTTTTATTTTATTTTATTTATGTCTATTCAATTTATTTTGATAGTTCAAGCCTATCAAGGTGCGCGGTATGTTAAAGCAATTATAATTTACATATGGGTTTAAGTTGTCGTATTCAAGCATTTAATAGTTGGCGCCATCATAGGAGCGCTTGTGAGATTAAGATTTCCGTTACACACTCTGATTCGTTCATTAATGCGATGACAGCGCCACGATTTATATATTCGAACACTCTCTTTCTGTATTTGTGTAGCGCATTTTACGCATTTTTACGCATAATCTTCAATAAAAGATTATTACAAGGAAGAGCCGCATCTCAGGCAATATTCATTTGCAAGAACCCTACACAAAGTAGCAATTAGTCCATACAGTAATACTCGCGAGGAGGGTAAATTCCCCATCAATTGTTCAGCCGGAGCTGCACGAGTTCGATAGCAGACTGTGCATTTGCGTAAAACCTTTTTTATGCTATTTTTTCCCGACATAGGCCAGTTCTGTGTGCGAATTATAGCGAGAAGAGCTTGAGCTCCTGCGTGTAAATGCTTCAGATGTTCATCTCTAATGATTAGCTGAGTAAGATGATGGCTTTTTGGCAATATTATGGGATGCTTTTGCTCATAATTTAATTGAGCTTCTTGCAGTCGTCCACCGACTCGTATGAGGCCATCCTTGTCTAATAATGGACGAAGAGATAATATTTTGCTCCTGGATGATATCTCTCGTTCTTGAGAAAGCTGACGAATTTCATCTGGGAATTCTTCATTCTGCGCCATGGCGATGAGTACTTGCATACTGTGTTTGAGTTCTTTTATTTGTAGTGGGCCACTAAGTCTGTTCTTGTTTTCCTTGGATTTCTGTCGTGCGTTGTGTACGAAACGCAAGCAATAGGCGATCGTGCGTTTGAGCCGTGATAAGGATGAAAACTTGCTCAGGAGATCGAATTCTCTTTTTTGCATTGTGATGATAGCGACAGCTTGTCTTTTGACTTCAGGCAACTCTTCGTTCCGTAGCAGGCGCGGAAAATTGTTTAGAATTTCGCTATAGTCGGATTGCAAAAAAGAAGGTCCGTTCCACCAGAGTTTGTGCTCCCGAATTTCGTCTGGATCTATTCCTCTTGAGAGCGCATCGGCTGGATTCAATTCCGATCGGATGTGATGCCATTCTCCGTTTGCTGACAGCTTCTGGATTTCTGCTGTACGGTTTGCCACGAAAGTGGACCATCTACCAGGGTCTCCCGCGATCCACGATAGTGCTACTGTAGAATCACACCAAAAGTGCGTGCCCTGAAAGGTTATTGTCAGGGAATCTGTTACTTTTTGATACAGTTGTGACAGCAATAGAGCGCCGCAGAGTTCTAATCTGGGTAGAGATGTGGTCTTCAGTGGGACTACGCGCGATTTTGCGCACAGTAGTTGAACGTGATGGCGTTGGTTTGAATCAGTGCTTCTAACGTAAATGCAGGCACCATAAGCGCGCTCCGATGCGTCGCAGAACCCAAGCAATTCAATTTGCGATGGATTATCACATAAAATACGACGAGGTATTTTTAAATGATTAAGATGCGTGATTTTTGCGTACCATTGTGTCCACTGAGTATGAAGTTGAAGGGGTAACGATTCGTCCCAGCCTAATTGTAACTGCCACAGTTGTTGCATGATGATTTTGGCTCGTGTGACGACGGGTCCCAAAAGACCGAGAGGGTCAAATATCTGAGCAATACAAGAAAGTATCTGCTTCTTAGTGGGCTTCATTTGGTCCGATGATCCTGCGGTGTAGCGAAATATATCAAGTTGAGTGTTCCATAATTGACCAAGAAGTCTTGTACCTTCGCCTAAACGAACTGCTATCTTGATCTCGTTTCCCTCTATCAGTGAAGGATGATTGGATTTGTGAATTCAAATATGCAAAGTTACTTAGAAGCAAAAGGAATTTGTTTGGAAACCACTTCACCATATTGTCCTGAGCAGAACGGCAAATCAGAAAGGGACAATAGAACATTGTCGAATATTGTCGAAAGCGCCAGGACGATGATGCAGGCAAAGAAACTACCATTGAATTTGTGGGCAGAAGTTACCAATATTGCGGTGTATGTACTTAACAGAATATGTCTTGGGAGAAAAGACAGGAAGACACCATATGAAATTTGGCATGGTAAGAAAGCCGATCTATCACATTTACGAATTTTTGGTTCGGAAGCATTCGTGTACATAGAAAAGCAATTTAGAAGGAAGTTTGACTCAAAAGCAAGAAAAGTTTTGTTCGTAGGATATCGAGGAGAATTACCAAATTATCAAGTCTATGATCCTAATACGAAAAAAGTAACTGTTTCCAAGAATGTGTACTTCAATGAAAATTCTCATCTTTAAAACTATGAACCGAGCGATCTAGGAGAGCTAAGAATCTCATTGGAACAGGAAGATCACAAACATCCACATGTCAATGAACCTGAGAAGGAGGATAAACATCCTGTGCAAGAGGAGAAACAAGTGAGTCAGCAAAATGCACAGGACATGCATCGAACACTCAGAGATAGGACCAAATTGCAGAAGCCAGCAAAATATCAAGCTAACTATGTAGAAATTAATCCTCCTACAACATTTCAAGAAGCCATTTCAAGATCAGATGCGGATAAATGGAATGAAGCAATAGCAGACGAATTTAAGGCTCATCAAGATAATCAAACTTGGACACTCATTCCAAGACCAGATAATTCTAAAACTACTGATACGAAGTATTCACCATTCAACAAGATATAAAGGGGAAATCACAGCGGTATAAGGCAAGATTGTGTGCTCGCGGTTTCCAGCAAATAAGAGGTCTAGATTTCACGGAGACATTTGCACCTGTCGTAAGATACGACTCGTTGAGAGTACTACTAGCAGTGGTTGCACAAGAAGATTTAGATCTTATCCAATTCGACATCAAGACAGCATTTTTGTATGGAGAGCTGAAAGAAAACATTCTGATGGAACTACCCGAAGGACTTTAGGCTGATGATCAAAAAGGTGATATGGTGTGTAAGCTGAACAAGTCACTGTATGGACTCAAGCAGGCACCAAGGTGCTGGAGTGTTTTCGGAACTTTCTTGAACAATTCGGGTTTATATCAACTGAAGCGGAACAATGTATCTTTCGCGGTAGAGTAGAAAACTTTAACGTGTATTTAGCATTATTTGTAGATGACGGGTTGATTGCAACAAAATCTCGTAATATCTCAATGATAATCATTAATTACCTACAGGAATATTTTGAAATAACATTTGGTGAAGTAAAAAATTTCATAGGATTACAAATTGAGCGAGATAGTGAAAATGAGTCTTTGTTTATTCACCAAGGTGATTACATTCAGAAAATAAAAGGCAAATTTAATATGAACGACGCAAAAGCTATATCGATTCCAGCTGATCCACATACAATTTTGTGTCCGAGTGAAAAGACAGAAACAAATAGTCTTCATGTGCCTTATAGGGAAGCGGTAGGTATTCATTAATGTTCATTGCAACAGTTTCGCGTCCAGACATTGCATATATAGTTAGTCAGTTAAGTCGATACATGAATAATTATAATCATTGGCAAGCGGTAAAAAGGGTATTCAGATATCTTGTAAATACAGTTCAGTTAGGTATAGAATATAAAGCCAATGGGAGCGAATATCAACTGATATGGTACTCAGACGCGGATTATGCGAATGACCCTGAAACCCGAAGATCCGTTACAGGATATGCATTTTTCTTTGGAGATGAAATAATATCATGGGCGTCACAGCGACAGAAAAAAGTAACACTTAGCACCACTGAAGCCGAGTATGTGGCAGCTGCTTCTGCAGTGAAAGAAACCATCTGGCTTAAGAGACTATTGAATGAAATCGAATGTCGAAGTGATAATTCAACTACTCTTTATGTTGATAATTTAAGTACAATACGTATAATAAAAAATCCGGAGTATCATAAACGTACAAAACACATCGACATTCGGTATCACTTTATTAGAGAAAAAGTAGAGGAAGGAGAAATTTCAGTGCATTATGTTTCATCTGATCAACAACGTACAGATATATTTACCAAAGCACTGCCTAAAGATCGGTTCGAGACAATGCGTAGGAGTCTAGGATTAAAGTTTCATCTATAAAAGCACTCAAACAGCGGGAGTGTTGAAGTTTAAGTTATCGCGCTTTATATATATATATATATATATATATATATATATATATATATATATATATATATATGTATACGTACAGATTATTTAGTTCTTTTTCCGTTTTGCTTTCTTATACTGGTAGTATGCTAGTGACTTTATTTTTTTTTTAATGGTATAGTCTCAGTCTCTGTGAGAGTCTCTGTAAGTCAGTCAGTCGTAAAACTGCTCTCGTTTTTCTTTCTGATACATTAAATTCTTTGGTAATCCCAAACAGTTTTGTATGAGTTTAATCAACCTTTATCAATATATCTGAAATAAATCTAAAATAAGCACAATTAATATTATATCAGATCGATTATAAAAAATTTAATAGACTATTTAATGACCTTTGATATGACACTTCCAATTTAATTCATCTCTCTCGTATAATTATAAAATTGACATTTCTTATTATAATCTTCTCTTGGAGAAAAAGGAAACTGTTACTATTAATAAACTTTCGTTATATAACTTAAATCCAAGCTATTCATTGAGCCTATTTAAAATTTTGTCGGTTCAGTCGTTTTTGAGATAATCGAAGATTATCCGATAATCGAAGGATCCGTCAATACGACGTCTCGCGTAAAAGAGATTCGTAAGTCTCGGACACAGAGGACATTCGACTCCCTACGCTGCGCATACACTTGGCGCGCGTGATCTTCGCGACCTGGACATCCCGGATGACGGGAGTCGCCTGGCACGATCTCTACGCGTATCCCAGTGCCGTAGAACCCACTGGTTCTCGTGGCGCATCTCTGTGTTGCGATCTTCGCGACCCGGACATCCCGGTTGACGGGAATCGCCTGGCACGGTCTCTACGCGTACCCCGGTGCCGCCGAACCCATTGGTTCTCGTGGCGCATCTCTGTGAAGCGATCTTCGGGACCCGGACATCCCGGTTGACGGGAGTCGTCTGGCACGGTCCCTACGCGTGCCCCGGTGCCGCCAAATTCGTCAGTTCTCGTGGCGTATCTCTGTGTTGCGATCTTCGCGACCCGGACATCCCGGTTGACGGGAATCGCCTAGCATGGTCCCTATGCGTGCCCCGGTGCTGCCGAGCCCGTTGGTTCTCGTGGCGGATACCTATGTCTCGATCTTTGCGACCTGGACATCCCGGTTAACGGGGGTCGCCTGGCTCAGTCCCTATCGGGACGTGCGCTATCGGGATAAAGGGTATTCGGGGATGTGTGCTATCGGGATAACATGTTTCTTTCTTTGTGCGCTATCGGGAAAATGTGTTTTTTATCTTGTGCGATATCGGGACGTGTGCTATCGGGATGTGAGCTATCGGGAAATGAGTTAAATTTTATGTGTGCTACCGGGATGTGTGCTATCGCACCGTGCGCTATCGGAACCCTCTCATCGATACACCGCTGCCCTGTCGCGAAGGACGTTCCAACACCGTCCGCGGGACGCGCCAAAGGAAGCCCAGCTTCCTACCATCATCTCGCCACGGGTCATACCACCTCGGGTGAAACCATTGGACCCAGGAATCTCCTTGGCACCCTGGGTGCCAAGGAAGATCTCATTTGGAACGGAGGGACACAGACTGAGCCCCTGAGCTGTTCCCTAGACGCTGTCACACAGACCGCCAACAGCGAAACTATCCTACGAGAGACAAGTACCCAGACCGAGACCCCTAGCTGCTCCCAGGGCCGGAACAACGAAACAGCGGATCAACTAACCGACCACCCAGAAGCTTCGCCGCCACCAACCACTCCACCCAAGCCAGTCACTCCAGGACGGACCATCAAGCCTATTCTCACGGCTCAAGGGAGGCCACTAAAAAGGCTTAGCCGTACAAAGAGGCTTCTCCTGGAGCTCTACGGTCCTGCCTTTCTCGCGGAGCTCTAAAAAGAGCCGAAGAACAAATCTGCTCTTGTCAGAGCACCCAAAAACCTCACTTCGGTGAAAACATCTCTTGGCTTAAAAGCAAGCCAGTTCGTCATCTTAAATAAAAACTCACTGAGATCCCTTTCCCACTCCTTTCCCAAACAGTCTCATAGAGTAAAACGTATGCTATCTTTATATATAGAATAAAATAAAATGACATTATGTATAGAATAAATAAATATATATAGAATAAAAATAATAAAATCTACTCTTGGCCAACATGTACGTTTGACAAAAGTCAAATCTAGTAATTCGTCTGCTTCGGCAATTATTTTCTTTTTTAATATATGACACAGGATATCCCAAAACTTGCGATTATAATTTTAATGACATTTCTGAGCAACAAATAATATTATAATATATGAAGCATGAAAAATAGATACAAAAATGAACAAAATTTGAATTTTATTGTTATTGTTATTATTGTGTTGAAGACGAAGGACCAGTTATTTCCTCTCCAGAATATAAATTTAATGAATGTCTTATTTTTTTAGTTATAGGTGCATATAATATTTTAGATGACATGCGAGATAAATGTTTGTCAGATATTGACATGCTTATTGGTGTTTCGCTTCTCGCCTTCAACGCTGATTTTAACACAAATGGCATTAACGCTGGTCGAAGAAAGCTTGTTACGTTTTTTATTTTTTAAATCTGTTAAAATAGAAAACATTCTCTCCGGATCTGCATTTGAATTAAGAAGAGATCGAACAGTGCTCAGAACATCTCTTAACACGGGATATGAGTAATTATTATTCATCTGACACTCTAAGATCCTTTTCCACATATTGTCAAACTCTAATGTCAACAAAAACTGTTTTTTGTCAACAGTAAATTGTGCTGGTAATGTAAGCCACTCTTTCTTTAAAGATTCTTCATCAAAATCACCAAGAAGAGTTTTTGTCACGAAAGTGTTGATATGATATTTCTCTGTTATCATCCAACAGAGATGTATGCGGTTGAAAAACTTGTAATTTATTCAAAAATTGATTACGGATGGGTAATCTTTTATTAATTTCCTCCGCAGCAGTGAGGTAAAATTGTAAGCAATTGTGCCGAATTGATTTTACAATATCAATGTGACCCTCTGTCATTAAAGTATTCAAATACTTCTCACATTCTGATACAAGAAAAATATCATTTGTATCTTTATGAACATTGGACGAAAAAATTATATCCGTGGCTACATCTTTAAGGTACTCTTCTTTAATAAAGTTGTGACAGATTTTGGAAAGAAAGTTAGCCGATTTTAATTGTAATAATTGGACTCTTGTTTCTTCTGATTGGAAAAATGCATTAAATGCATTAAAGAAATATAAAATGTATTTTAAAAAAAGAAAATAAGCTTTTGTTTCCAACTTGTTTATCAAAGAGAAAAGATATTCTACAGATTTTGTTTTGTCGCTCACAATTATTTCTTGGAGAAAATGTTTAATAGTATTCCACGATTCTAAAAGTCTCTCCACACACATATGACGAGACAACCAGCGCGTTTCACTAAATAAAAAAAATTTTTTTTTTCTTGAAAGTAGTCGCAAAACTCTTCAAAAATTGTCGAACGTTTTGAACTGCTATTAATGTAATGTGCAATTTTTTTTTTAATTCTTCACAAAATGAAGGAATCTTCTCACATGCTGCATGCGCGTCTAACGCGGCTGAATGACACGGGCATGGACATATCATTAAATTTTTGCAAACGTTATTTAATCTAGTTTTAAAGGAAGAATGTTTCCCTGTCATTACGGATGCATTATCGCAAGACAGGGCAACAATATTTTGAAAAGGAATCTGCAACTTCCGCATATCAGACTGAAATGCATGGAATAACTTTTCAGCACTAGAATCTCTCGCGTCAATATTAATTAGTTTTATTAATTGTGGGCGAATATCTAGTGTCTCAAGATCCACGTATCGAACAAAAAATGTCATCCACTTTTCATTAACTATATCGGATGTTTCATCAATAAAAACACAGAATTTTGTTTTCTGAAGATTATGAGCGACATTTTCAATCTCTACGTGACACAACACGTTGGAAAGTACGTTGTTATATTTATTTCGACCCAGGATCATGCTTTTCAACAAATTGATATCGTCAATATGTTGAAAAAAATTTAGAATGTCTTCTGCAGTTTGATGAGGTATATTCTTTTGCGCAATTAAAGCAGCATATCGTATTTCCAATGCTTTTCTACGCTCATCAAATGATAAAAGAGATTCATCTTCTATACTAAAAACATTTGGCTCACTCGCTTCAATATCTTTTTGTTTGCATAGATTTAAATGACTATTAGATTCCGCGTGCCAAAGAATATGCCTTAAATGGGCAGCAAAAGTTTTATGACAAACTGCACAGAAACATAAATTGCTGTCATGCGGAACATTACGTAGCCATGATTTAAAACTGTCTATACCTAACCATTGATATTTAAATAATGGCTTACTCAAAATTCCGAATTCTAGTTTGTTGACACAAAGGTTTAGAATCAATCTTTATCCGATGCGCTAGACATATGTTTTATAGGCTTTTATGATAAATATCACCTAAATGTATGTTCCAATTGTAAATTTGGGAAAATTATTTCAATATATTTTTAATAAATTATATTAGTATTTGTAATAAACTTTAACATTTCGAAAAAATACAATTTTTAATATAATGTGTGTTTTAAATTTAATTTTTATTTAATTCTTCTCATTTTTTAGCGTTTAATAATAATAAAAAAATAATTAAAATAAAAAAATAGTAAAAAAAGAAATATGCAAAAGCCACGAATCGAACCACAGACCCACCGCTTCGCGCGCTAGCGCCTTGCCTACCAAGCCATGGTGTAAAGAACAAGATGAAACATTGAGCATAATAGCGGTATTGTGGAGGGGAGTCGAATTTTCAACCAATCCTAAAAGCTCCACGCAAAAGACGGAAATTATAAATTAAATTACTTAGGAGAAATAAAAACACAGTTTTGTAAAGTTAAATGAATTATATTAATTAGTTTATATAGGAGTAGGAACAATTCACGTAATCTATACTGCGTTTTACACGGAATGTAGCCTGTTAAGATTAATTCTAGTCAAAATAATCAGTGTCAGTCATATTGGATTTAATGCTTGGGCATTTCTAATTGGTTGACTGGTCCCCCTCTACTTTTGAACGACTGCGCATCCACCAGATTGCTTCACACCATGCACCGAGCTACGCTCGATTCGTGATTTCAATGGTATTCGAAGTCCTTATAACGACCTCGCGAAACTTTAAAAATTTTTTTCTCGTAAATGCTTGAGAGTTGCATCGTCTCCGTCTACTATTTGTTGTTTCTATATCGATACTACATTTCCACAAAAGTTCACCAAAATCGGTGACCCCGAATGTGTGGGCTTTTCTTGTTAGCCGCTCAGTGAGCGGTTGCGCTCCTGGATGCACCCATTATTTGTTGTTCAGAAAAATGTCATTAAAATTATAGTCGCAAGTAATGCAATAGCCTGTGTCATATATTAAAAAAAAAATAATTTGCGAAGTAGACATATTACGAATTACTAGGTTTGACTTTTGAGTTATAGCGTTGAGTTATAACGTACATGTTGGCCAAGAGTAGATTTTATTATTTTTATTCTATATATATTTATTTATTCTATACATAATGTCATTTTATTTTATTCTACGTATAAAGATAGCATACGTTTTATTTTATGAGACGAATTATTGAATCTCATTTCTAATTGAACGCTGTATCGTCAACGGCTACGTTTCGATATTCACTACCAGTACTGAAAACCTATAATGTAGTACGTAACGTAAACTATAGATTTACAGTACTGGCAGTGAATATCGAAACGCAGCCACGATGTCAACTCAGCCGAGCGAGAGAAGGAGATGGAAAGTCTTATATCTCTTTCTATTAGTCAACAGTGCCCGAAGTCTTGAGCGTACACTGGACTACCCCCATAATTACCCACACCCATGCTACCAAATGCTACCGAGGACAGAATCTAACATCACTGAATGGAAGTAGAGCCGTATCGTACGACGGGCAAGGTCATCAGACTGAAGGCCATCGGGATTGTTCCACGAGGAGGCTCGCCCGCCCGGGCTCGTCAGGATTCTGTTAAGGGGGAATCTCTGGCCGATCGCGAATCTCGCCGACAGTCACCGTTTGTTATAATAATTAGATGTATCGCGAGTATTAGAAATTCCGAATAGTTGAGCGAGAAGCAACGCGCGCGGGAAACATATTGAGCCACGCGAAAATTTGTACAGTTGCAGATATGAGACTGAGTACGTGGGCGGAAAAAGATTTTTGTAATGCGAATCGTTCGGGGTGTTAATACTGCCGCGGGAATCTGGAAAATCTCCGCTGTAATCGCGACGGAATCGGTCCTCTCGCGGAAGGGAGGTTCGAAGTCGTAGTTATTGCGCCCGACGTCGCGGAAATTCCGTGTGACGCGTTAATGGAAGGACTTATCAATCGAAATATATCTAATCTTGTTTCTTTTTTCTAAGACTTGACTATTATTTGCGACACGCTACTCTCTCCCAAACCCTGATTCTACGCATGAGATGCGAGAGCTCATGTTGACGAGCCGTTGAATGACCGGACGCGCATCGATAATTAATGGAAATTGCGATTGTATTATTGTGTGGCACGGGGCTCCCAAGCCTGGCGCCCAAGAATTTAGTGCATTATTATATTAGGTGTACAACTTTACTTTTGCCGTTTTTCAATAGATGGCTATAACAGTAAATGGTGGCCGAAATAAATAGATCGTAGACGTCATACAATAAACTTAGGCATTTGTAAATATAACGCCATCGAAATAATAGTCGATTTGTGTCTGCATCATAAAGTTATTCTCGATTCAAAATGTCTATTTACGAGCCAAATTCTCGTCATTTACAGGAGGTTTTAATTTTCTGTTTCAATATGAAGAAATCTGCGACTGAGGCTCATCGAATGCTCTCAAATACTTATGATGAGGCCGCTATTAGTGAAAGAACGTGCCGAGAGTGGTTTCAACTCTTCAAGAACGGTGATTTTGACGTCGAAGACCAGCTCGGCGTAGTGTATTATGAGCTACTAAAAGCGACTGAAACAATCACAGACGATCGGTATCGAAACCAATTGATGCGTTTGAGCCGAGCATTGAAAGACAAACGGCCGCAATATAACGATAGACACGATAAAGTGATTTTACAGCATAACAACATTCGGCCACATGTTGCAAAACAGGTCAAAACATACTTAAGAAACGCTTAAATGGGAAGTCTTATCCCACCCGCCGTATTCTCCAGACGTTGCTCCCTCTGACTATCACTTGTTTCGATCAATGACACGCGGCCTGACTGACCAGCACTTCCGTTCTCATTAAGAAGTCAAAAATTGTATTGATGGCCCGTGGATCGCCTCAAAAGATGACCAGTTTTTTCGACGCGGGATTCGTATGCTGCCCGAAAGATGGGAGAAAGTAGTGGTCACCGATACTTTGGACAATACTTTGAATCGTAAATGCATAACCACTTTTTCACAATAAAGCCTCGAATTTCGAAAAAACGGAAGCAAAGTTATACACCTAATAGTATCGTACTTCGCGTAGAGTGGATGAGCGGAATAAATCTGGACGGACACCGACTGGTCAGGCGGGCCCACAGAAAACACGTCGCAAAACATTCTACAAACTCTTGGAATAAGAAAAGGATTAGTTATCTGCAAATTTATAAAGTATCTGTAGAGGTACAGATGTCTCTAGTTGTTCGAGTTTTGATTATTTAATCACCGGTGTTTATTGGCTACGACGGATGATCGGTCAACAGTACTCGATTAAATGCCGGTAGTCAGAAATATGCACGTAAACGGGCAGCCACTGCGACCGGAATGCGCAACGGTTCACAATGGCCGACAATGTCTGTACGCGCAACGATCGCACAAGGCGGACAAGATGCGTTCCGAAGTATCACAGATAATCACTAACAAGTATAAGCGGAGTCCCTCAAAACAATGAGCGCACGCACAATAGAGCGAATCGAGCAAGGCCAAGCGTATAAGTCCGAGCTGAAATCCGTGATCTCGGGATCGCCACGAGCGGTGAGCGACCACGCGGTATAAAACACACGGGCCGTATCCGTACCCTCGAGATATTTGACACTTGATGACTTCGATCCGCGAGACACTGTGAGCAAAAACCGAGCAGTCTATTCAATGACTTCGAGTAACACCGTATGCACAAAACCAATCGCAAGCACAACGAGACTTTTGATGAGCTTCCGAAAAAACATCCTGTCGCTACGCCGTATCGAACAAGAAGAAGGAAACGGAAACGGCCGGCCCACGAGCGCCGCAGGCCGGGCCGCCTGCCGGCGTTCAAGCACCGCGAAGTGCTGTCACCTCGCGGGTTCACGCAACATCCGTGCACAAACGAGCATGACGGGCGTCACGCGCTACAGCCACAGGCGCACCCGTAATCTTTCGCGAACATTCCGCCCGCCATCAGCAACCTATGCTGATGTTAGTCCGTTGAGCGAATGGGTAGTGGTGCGAGCTTCACAATTGGGCGCGTGAGCGTCGACGTTGCGGTCTTGATGGTGACGATCCTGGTGAGTCCATCCTTGCCTGGGTGTAAGCTCATCACTCTTGCAAGTGGCCACTTTGATGGAGGAAGCCTCTCATCAGTGAGCAATACTAACGAGCCGACCTTGATTACATTCGAAGGATGGTGCCACTTGGAGATAGCCTGCTGTCGTTGGAGATAATGAGCCAACCATTGAGCCCAGAACTGTTGGATCCTTTGCTGAATGAGCTGCCAGCGAGACAATCTAGAAATTGAGAGATCGATTAATGAGGGTTCTGGTATAGAATTAAGAGCTGATCCCACAAGAAAGTGCCCAGGTGTGAGCGCTGAAATATCATCAGGATCATCACTGAGCGGTTCCAGAGGCCTGGAGTTGAGTACTGCTTCAACTTGGGCGAGCAGAGTTGAAAATTCTTTATAAGTGAGCGGAGTTTCTCCAACTGTCCGTCGCAAGTGAAACTTAAGTGACTTTACGACGGCTTCCCACTTCCCACCCATATGTGGAGAGGCAGGTGAGTTAAATTTCCACGATGTGCTCTGGGTTAATAGAGCTGACGTGAGGTTTCTACACTCCTTTGTGCTGGCCTTGAAGAGTTTCTTGAGAGTTGTGTTCGCTCCGACGAAATTCGTTCCACAATCTGAATAGATCGTTTGAGCTGGTCCTCTTCGTGCTGCGAACCTCCGGTATGTTGCGAGAAATCCATCTGTTGAGTAGTCGCTAACCAGTTACAGATGGACAGCCGATGTGGCAAGACACACGAATACGCATATCCAACCTTTGTGAATCCTTGAGCCTCTGCCCTTCCAAGTCTTGAGCTGGATCGGTCCTGCATAGTCCACCCCTGTATGCGCAAACGGCCTAGATGGAGTGACCCGTGACAAAGGTAGCTGGCCCATAAGTTGTTGAGCTCGAGTGCCTCGTTGCCGAGCACACACAACACATCGTAAGATGTGAGATTTGACAGGAGCTCGTCCACCAATTATCCAATATCTCTGGCGGATTTTTGACAGAGTCAGTTGAGTTCCACCATGTAGAGTCACTTTGTGAGCTTGGTCGATGAGCGTTGACAATTGTGAATGCCGAGGCAGAATTGCAGGGTGTCTTTCTTCGTAGCTGAGCTGAGTTTCGTTGAGTCTTCCTCCAACTCTGATAACGCCCTCATTATCAATGAATGCCGTGAGCCTTGAGAAAGCGTGAGCCATCGGAAATGGTGATCCCTTGGTGAGCAGTTTCAAATCGTGAGCAAAATAAACTGTTTGAGTTGCCTTGATCCAGAATGAAGTTGCTTGATCTAGTTCCACAACTGAGATATGAGATGGAGGCAATCCAGTAGAGTGTTTGAGCTTGCGAATGAATTTCATGCAGAGAGCTGTGATCCTTAGGAGCTTATTGAGAGATGAGTATTGGAATATCAGGTCCCAATGATACACTGGTTCCGGTGAAGTAACCATCAATGTCACTCCCGGCCGAGCTTCTGACGTACCAAGTGAGGAGGCCAATTCTGGTTGAGGCGGCCATGAAGTTTGATCCTGGATGAGCCATTGTGGCCCGGTCCACCACAATGGATGATCCTTGAGCTGTTCGGTGGTAACACCTCGTGATGCACAATCTGCCGGATTCATTGTGCCAGGAACATGACGCCAGGTGGTATCTGTGCTGCACAATTCTTGAATTTGCGCCACTCGATTCCTTACATAATCCCTCCAGCGAGATGCGTGCGATCTGATCCAGATGAGTGTGACTTGAGAGTCCGTCCACAGATGAGTCGCGTCTACCTTGAGCTTCAATGTGGCTTTCACATGAGCTGCCAATTTTGCGAGCATGAGCGCTGCCGTGAGCTCCAATCGAGGAAATTGTCAACTTTTTGAGCGGAGCGACTTTCGTCTTCGAGCAAATTAATGTTGAAGAAATGCCTGTGGACGGGGAGCGCACAGTCAAATAGATGACTGCTACCATGGCGAGCTGAGATGCATCCGAAAATCCTTGAAGTTCCACGACTGAGTCACTCCATGTATTAAACTATCTTGGAACTGAGACACTGGCCAGTGAATTGAATTGGCTTCTCAACGTAAGCCACCTTGTGCTGATTGAGGCTGGTAAGGGATCATCCCAGCCGAGCTTGAGTAACCAGAGCTCCTGTAACAAGACCTTGGCCTTTATCACAACCGGTGAGACAAATCTCAGTGGATCAAATATCTGAGCCACTTCAGATAAGACGAGGCGTTTCGTGATTCTTCGTGGGGGTGAGCCAAACTTGGATGAGAATATGAATTTGTCTTCTTGAGGAATCCATTTTAATCCGAGTAACTTGGTTTCGCAGTCGTCAAGTGAGACCGTAGCCGTTGGCGAGCTGTCGACTGAGCTATTCCGCCCGCCATCAGCAGGTACTGCTGATGCAACTCCGCTGCTCCCAGAGATGCTGGCAATTAACTGAATATCGGTCGCATGCCACTTAACGAAAAGCGGAAAACCGCCCGCGTTGCACAAGCCTATCACATGCTGAACAACATCCATAAGTTGTGTAATCGTGTCGGCACCGCCGAAGATATCATCAACGTATCTTCCATTGGTGAATGATGGCACTACGAGTGGAAATGATCCACCTTCGTCCTCAACCAACTGAAGCAATACCCTCGTGGCGAGAAACGGAGCTGCCCTCGTGCCATATGTAACCATGGTGAGATAGAAGGGGACTTCATTGAGCTGGTCGTCAACCCACAGAATGCGTTGTAGATCCCAATCTTTCCGATGTACTTTGATTTGTCGGTACATCTTCGTGATGTCTGTCGCAAATATGTGACGATGGTGTCGAATCCATATGAGTACGTCCATTACATTGAGCAGTAAGTTCGCGCCAGTATGCATGATGTCATTGATTGATTTCCCGGAAGATGTTGGGCTCGAGCCGTCGAACACGACCCGAAGCTTCGTCGTCGAGCTGTCCGACTTGAGTACTCCATGATGAGGCAAATAATACGGTTGATGAGCAAACGAGCGGTCAGAAGAAGCCTCGCCCAGGACCCTTAACCCTCCAGACGCCGAAGCATCATGTGCCAGGTTATCCATGGGCTTGGAATCATCGTCGCTTACTCTCTGCATGTGTCCTAGTGCCTCATATTCTTCCATGAAGTCCTTGTATAATTGATCATATTGAGCATCCTTACCTAAACGACGAATAGTTCTCTTGAGACATCTTGACGCCGTCCATTGAGAGTGGCCCAGTACCGATGGTGAGCATTTTAATGGAATTCGTACCACATATCGTCCTGATGCTTCCCTTGTATGAGTTTCTCGAAAATGAGCCTCACATTCCTCTTCCTGCAATGTGAGCGTAGGATGATCCATTGCGGATGCCTCCTCTTGACACCAGAATTTGGTAAGGAGTTCTTGAAGGGCATCCTCCCGTTGCACTGCAACTTGATGAGTGCACCCCACAGGTGGTCTTGTGTTGTTGATTGGCCCCAGCACGATCCATCCAAAAATCGATTGTTGAGCAATTGGAGATGTTGATTCACTTCTCACAATGTCTGGTTTGATGACATCGCCATAATGATCGGCTCCAATAATGACGTCAATTGTCCGTGGATGGTGATACCTTGGATCTGCCAAACATAAATTAGTAAGATGCGGCCAATTTTGTTTGTTTACCTTGACCGAAGGAATTAATGTCGTCAATTTCCTGAGAATATGAGCGTCAACGGTCACCGTATCCCTTGAACGGAGAGATCTCAGTTGTAGGCTGGATGAAACCGAGAGTTTGAGTTGACCTTGCCCCTCCTATACCGTTGATGGTGAGCGAAGCTGAGTTCCGAGGAATGTTGTGCTGTCGAACGAGCTGGTCTGATACAAAAGTGAGCTCGGAGCCTGAGTCGATAAGCATTCTTACCGAATGAGTTGTCACTGGTGTCGTAGCTTGTGCAAGAGCGGTGCCTAGCAAAGCAAATTTAAAATGAGCGTGAGCTGAACATGTGTTGACGGCTACACCAACTTCCTATTGAGCCGACGTTGAGGGTGCAGGAACAGCCACCGCAATTGAGCTGGCCTGATTGCTGACATGTAGCATCGTATGATGCTTTCCCGCACACGTTTTGCATTTTTGGCTCGACCGGCATGCTTTCACGCTGTGTCTGCCCAAGCAGTTGAAGCACAGTCGCATCTTTTCTGCAACCGCCCTTCTGGCCGCAGGTGTTAGATTGCGGAATTGCTCGCAGGCCACAATAAAGTGCGACCCCGAGCACTGATCACAAGGGTGAGCAGTCGAACCTTGAGCAAATGCGACTGTCCGTGAGCTTGAGCTGAAGCCTGATTTTGCATCCTTAGACGTCTATTGAGCAGTCCTTGCTGATGATGCCGAGGGTGATGGTTTGGTGTCCTCGAGCCTCTCCAATGCCCTCGCTCGAGCAGTCACAAACGAATGTAGTTTGTCGAATGACGGATACTCATGAGATGACCCTAGCGAGATCTTCCAAGCTTCTCTCGTATCCGGGTCTAATCTTTTCGACACGTGGTGCACCATCATATGATCTCCCAACGTGGCGTCGATACCCATGTTGTGCAGAACCTTTTTCGATTCCGCCACGGTGTTGATGAGCTTGTTCAAGGATTTTGCTGTCTTTTGAGCTGCCGTGACTGCAGAGATCCGATCGAGCTGTGCCTGGATGAGCAGTCTTTTATTTTCATCGCGAGGCGAGCAGGCTCCAGGAGGGCGACAGAGATGACCCAGTGAGCGAGAAATTTAAAATGAGCTGAGATGGCGCACCCTTTAGACAGCCTCGCAGGTAATGCAGTCGCTCCACATCTGTCAGTTGAGCGTTATCTAAAATGAGACTCGAAAACATATCCGCAAAAGCAGGCCACTGCGCATAGCTCCCGCTGAACTCGGGCAGCGAAATGTCAGGAAGCTTTGTGTGCGTCGCTGTTTCCGCGCTGGCAGATGAGCTGGCCTGTTGGGGAGCAAGTGAGCTGCGAGCTGCCGCGATCTCTTCTTTCATCTCTGTGTATATGCGCTGGGTCTGCAAGTACATATTATCTGCGAAATACTCATGCTCTGAGCATGAGGCAGGCCAAACTGCTTCGAAGTAAGCATGTTCCTTGAGGAACATTTTAAACAATTCCTCGATGTTGGCTTTAAATTCCAACAGCTGATCTAAGGTCGTCTGCCGCGATACGCGAGCCTGCATCTCCTGCAGCAATGTGAGCCTCGCCATTTGAGCTCTTACCTTGAGCAAAAGTTCCGTTGTTAATTGAGCAACAGGCGCCTGCGACCTCGTTGAGCCGGCGGGTGAGGTGCTCCTTGAGGCAGCAGCTGATTCAGTCGGCATCACCGGCCGCCCAGACTTGCATTGAGCGGTAGTCGGCACCTCGAGCGCGGTCACGTCGACCTTTTTGCCGTCAGGCTTCTTGCCCTCGGACATCGTGAGCAGACACTTTGAGCAATACTTATTTCAAATGAGCTGTCCGTTACAATCCCGCACTGCGCACGCGCCCCGCACAGTATCCCGCGCACACGGCCCGATCCGGCTCGAAGGACCAAATGTTCGAGTTTTGATTATTTAATCGCCGGTGTTTATCGGCTACGACGGATGATCGGTCAACAGTACTCGATTAAATGCCGGTAGTCAGAAATATGCACGTGAACGGGCAGCCACTGCGACCGGAATGCGCAACGGTTCACAATGGCCGACAATGTCTGTACGCGCAACGATCGCACAAGGCGGACAAGATGCGTTCTGAAGTATCACAGATAATCACTAGCATGTGTGAGCAGAGTCCCGTAAAACAATGAGCGCACGCACAATAGAGCGAATCGAGCAAGGCCAAGCGTATAAGTCCGAGCTGAAATCCGTGATCTCGGGATCGCCACGAGCGGTGAGCGACCACGCGGTATAAAACACACGGGCCGTATCCGTACCCTCGAGATATTTGACACTTGATGACTTCGATCCGCGAGACACTGTGAGCAAAAACCGAGCAGTCTATTCAATGACTTCGAGTAACACCGTATGCACAAAACCAATCGCAAGCACAACGAGACTTTTGATGAGCTTCCGAAAAAACATCCTGTCGCTACGCCGTATCGAACAAGAAGAAGGAAACGGAAACGGCCGGCCCACGAGCGCCGCAGGCCGGGCCGCCTGCCGGCGTTCAAGCACCGCGAAGTGCTGTCACCTCGCGGGTTCACGCAACATCCGTGCACAAACGAGCATGACGGGCGTCACGCGCTACAGCCACAGGCGCACCCGTAATCTTTCGCGAACACTCGTACAATATATAAGTAGGAGGGTGGCTCAGTTTGAGTTTGACCGTTGAGAAAGCTATTGAAAAAACACTGTACACGACGCTTTATTTTCTTTTCGTTTAAAACATCTTTTTGGATTTAATTATTGCGTGGAAGAAATTAAATCATGAGTGAGAAGTTAACTACTTCGCGGAGACCGATGCGCGCCGCATAACTTTTTCGGAGCGATTGCTTACAGATGCCGCAAAAAAGGCTTGATTGGCTTTGAAATCAGCCAGAAAAGAAGAGGAAGAGGAGAACATTAATTTAGAAGGCCAAATATATGGTGCAGGCATTGCAAATTAAAGGTAAGTTGAAAATTTCTATTCTCAAACGTTACTTAAAACTTTAAACGTTTTTCTCAAAATCACTTTTTTCAACATGACCGAAAACCGTACTCCAACAGATCTTAACGGATCGACTTGAAATTTGAACTGAGTGTTCAAAACCACATTTTCTATTGGACTACATATGGATTTTTCGATTAATTAAATACTTTTTGTTTTATAAACAATTTTTCATGAAATTTTTATCTTAAAAATCGTACTACTTTTTCAAATGCGTACCATTTCCACAAAAAATATTTTTTTAATTTCCGTACGTAGTCCTATAACTATTCATGTGTAGAACTGAAAAATTTTTGGTTTTTTATTCTAGGTCATAAATTGAATGAGAAACCTTTTCGGTCGCGGAGCACTTTTCGCGCGGAGCACTTTCTTTGCGGACCGGTTGCGTCGCCATTTTGAAATAAAAAATTTTGAAAAAATTTTTTTATGCTCTTCAAGACATGTATAATAAAGACCTATAAAAATTTTCATTGTTTTTATTGTATTACCAGAAAAAATTTACGAAATTACGCTTATTTTTGAACCGCTACAGTTACCGCTGGCATTACCCCTTAAGTTTACCTAAAGTTTTATCTCCGAGAAATTGGCTCGGAGAAATCGCGCCGCGCGACCGAGTCCGGTTCGGATTTTTCCGCCGGGGCGCCGAGGACGGCCGAGCGCGATACGGCGTCGCGGGCCCGTTTTCCCACCACAAGCGCGCCGAAATCTCGTGCGCCGACGCCGCACGCTAATCACCTCACCGCGGCAACAATTAAGCCCGAACCGGAATAATAAAAAGGCAATTCCAAAGAGACGTAACACAGTTTTTCGGACTGTGCTTGCCATGACAACGTCTCGAGCGCTCTAAAGCCATCCGAGAACAGTCACGAGCATCGTCTCCGACACTCGCCACGGCACGAAGCGTCTCGGCCACGGCTAAATCCAAAACACGCTCAATCGCTCTTTTCGAACAGGTGCGAACACGTCAGGAGGTGAGAGAATGCTTCCCGCCGCGGTAATTCTCGGCCATGTCCACCTCGCTCCTAAAATCATCGCAGGTCGAAAGGTGAGAGTGTTCTCCGTCCCTGCCAGGTGATTTCGACCGATAATTTTTCTCATCCTCGTGGACCGTCTAAGAAAGGGGGTGAGGGAGTTCCCCGCCTCTCCCGAATGTTTGCGGGCACACGGATCCACGTCCTGTCTAAAGGGGGACGCAATGCGAACTCGACAACGCATTGCACCACGCTAAGACCGCGACCCGAAAAGCGCCAGATTTAAAGAAGCCACCCGGTCATTACATTTGCAACGGGTGAAGGGATACGAGACGCAAGCAGCATGCGTATCAAGGGAGTTCACACACGCCGAGCATATCACGCGGCTACTATCTGTCACTGTACGGCTCTACACGTGCGTCATTTAAATGCCACGCAGAGCTCTGCGTGCGCTCCGAGCCGCGCGAACGGCTGCGGACATGCATATCACCAATCATCGAATTAACATGCGACACTAGCCTTCCTGCGCCGGAAAGAGCGACACGGAACCAGAGTGGTTCCCACGGAACGTCGCCATATCGACAATCACGACGCGATACGTTCTTAAGCCCGTGTCACACTACGTATTGCGGACGTGGATTGGATTGGGATTGTGGATTGCGGATCGAAATTCAGCCAATCAGGGTGAAACAGCTACGAATCCAGATTGCAGATCGCAAGATAGACGACTCTCTAATTTTGCGATCGTAATCTACAATCCAAGCTAATAAGACGCTGAGTTTTGATCACGTGATCTGTTTATAGACCGTTGAAGGTTTGCCAGAAGACATAGTGCTATAGTGGACTATAGCTCGACGTGTTTTATAGAAAATTTTTTAACAATAATTATATAAGTGAAGTGAAATCCGTAGCATACGTGCTGGATCTGGTATCCTACATCATCCTACATTCGAGTCTAGCTCTGCAGCAAGCAATGGGTCCAAAAAATGATGTATTTTCTAAAGAAATAGAATGTATAATTATTGAAACGGTCAGGCAACGGCCTTTATTATGGGATACAACCATAGAAACATATCGTCGAACGGATTTAAAGAGAATGCATTGGGATCAAATTGCTCAAGCTCTAGGTCCGAAGTTTACAGGTATAATATAAGATATATATGTATATGTATAAGGTTTATTTTTATTTCATTTTTTTATTTCATCACGTTATTGCTTTCAAAATGATAATTAGGTTATCTAACCTAACTATAATTAGTTACTATATGCATTATGTTGTGATTATGTAAAATTCATGTTATCAATTAATATTTTTTTAATTTTATTATTGTAAAAGATATGGTGCACAAGCGATTTCAAAATATGGAAAGCACTTTCCGGGCGAATGAGAGAAAGATAAGAGAATCCAAAGCTCGTTGTAGTGGGAAAGGAACAGATGAGATTTACAAGCCAAAATGGGAATATTATGATATGCTCTTGTTTTTAAAAAAAACTTGTGCACAAACTGACAGTATTAGTAATCTTTCCTCAAGTCCAAGCCCTATTCCTGTATTAAGTGAAGAGGTAGCGAATCGTTCATCTGTTTCTCCTTGTTACGATGCACAGAATTCATTAAATGTTTATTATGATGAGAATACAGAAGTAAGTGTAATTTTTATCTTTATGTTATTCTGTTTGGTTTTTATTATTTCAATGTTTCATTATCTATTAACATATGCGTCTATTATAGATTTATATGACATTGCATGCATTATCATATAAATTGATACACAAACATGATTTTATAAATATTATTTAATATATTTTACTTTTTATGTTTAGCAATATATGTTAATTCCATCTGAATCTGAATATAAAAATATATCAGATAGCCTCAGTGAAGCATCATCCTCTGAATATTCTGACTTAAATATCTTACAAAAATCTAATCCGAACTCAGCTTTAAATGCTACTACACCCGTCAACAGAAACCAAAAAAGATTATCTGAAAATACTACTTCTACATCCAGATCTGTACTTGCTTCTAAACAGTCTGCCGAGAAACAGTTATATATTAAACGAGGAAATGCAAAAAAATCTCATATAATGGAAGACGCTTTAAATGCTATAAAAAGTATAGCTCAAGAAAACATATTTCCTCCAAAAATGGACGAATTTGATATGCGTACATTGCATCTAACAAGGAGAGGGCGCGAGGACCGGGAAACGGATTGGAACGAAACTTAGTTTCGTGAAAGTCTTTCACCAACACTTTATTGTGGTGAAACAATAGGGCGCAATTCTCAGCCGTTTTCGAGAAAAACGACTTTAAAAATAAGTGAGCGGGTAAAGTACCGGTACGTAAACATTATCGTTGAGCCGGCCCAGCGCAGCGGCTGCGGCAATGGACTGTCGAGGCGGCGCGGGCGATCCGAGTTCAATTCTCATTAGAAATTCTTTTTTTTTAATTTTATTTTTTAATCCTGTCAAATTTGAATAAAAATTTATATAATAAAACTGTTTTAATAAATTTTATGTTTAATTTTTGGGAAATGTTTCCTTTAAAAAAATTATTAAATGCAAAATTTTTATATAATATTATAAGTATAGAATTATATTTGTAATATTAATTTAATTTAAAAAGTTGTCTTTAAAATTTTTAAATTAAAAGAAAAAATTCTTAATTAAATTTCTTTCATTTTATAGGAATTTTTTAGGTAAAATTTAAAAAAAGTATGCATAACGGGAATTGAACCCGAGTCCGCAGCGTAATAGCTGCAGACCTAAACGCCTCTGCTACGCCGCCTTCTTGCAAACTACTTTAACGGAACTGAAGATATGGTCCGCTGTATTTTTTAATTTAATTTTTCTCGAGAACGGCTGAGAAGTGCGTCCTATGGCTTTACTCAAGTACTCTCATAATAGAGTACTACATTGTAGAAAAAGAACATTCAAATCGGTGTTTCACATCTCGCCTTGTCAGCCGTTTTCGAGAAAAACAATTTTAAAAATAAGCGAGCGGGTAATGTATCGGTGCGTAAACACGTAATTTTGTCGAGCTGGCGCAGCGCAGCGGCTGCGGCAGTGGACTGACGAGCTACCGCGCTGATCCGAGTTCAATTCTCGTTAGAAATTCTTTTTCTTATTTTTTTAGTCCTGTAAAATTTGAGTAAAAATTTTAATAATAAAACTGTTTGTTTTAATAAGTTTTATGTTTAATTTTTGGGAAATGTTAGCTTTAAAAAAATTATTAAATACTAAATTCTTACATAATATAATATAATATAATAAGTTTAGAATTATATTTTTTAAATATTATTATTACAAATTTATAATAAATTATTATAAATTTTTAATAATTATTACATTGGAGCACTTGAAATAATATTTTTTCGTTAGTATTATTTCGTATATAGAATGTCTTTTCTGTTGAACGTTCTATATCTGCTCTGGCGAGTTCTCTTTATTATGCTCATTGTCAGTATCATCCAAAAAAATATCCAGGTGTGAAACAGATTGACAGTGATGATGTTGATTATTATAATGATTTTTATAATGAAAATATTACCTTAAATGTTTGATGATTTTATATATTCATCATTACTTTATGTTCGATGATTTTATATACTTGATTTTATATGTTCATCATTGCTTTATATGTTTGATGATTTTATATGCTTGATTTTATATGTTCATAAATAAATAATGGAAAATATAACAATATGTTTCATTATTTCGATAGTGCTCCAAAATATTTGTTACTAACAATAATATTACAAATATAATTCTATACTTATTATATTATTTAAGAATTTAGTATTTAATAATTTTTTTAAAGGTAACATTTCCCAAAAATTAAACATAAAATCTATTAAAACAATTTTATTATTTAAATTTTTATTCAAATTTTATAGGGCTAAAAAAATTTCTAACAAGAATTGAACTCGGGTCGACGGCTTGACAGTCCGCTGCCGTTGCGCTGCGCTGGTTCGACAAAAATACGTGTTTACGCACTGGTACATTACCCGCTCGCTTATTTTTAAAATCGTTTTACTCGAAAACGTGCATCCTATTGTTTCACCATAATAAAGTGTTAGTAAAGGACTTTCATGAAACTAAGTTTCATTCAAATCCGTTTTCCGGTTCTCGCGCCCTCTCCTTGTAAGACTATCAAAAAATTACCGCTAGGTTTAGATGCGGGAATGAGGAACTTAGTAATAAATTCTATCAAAATCAGGAAAGAACTTTTTGTAGGATATGCCGTAAGGAGGAAAAGACTTTAGAACATCTCAGTAAGATGCACAAGAGAAATAAAGAATCACATGGAAATAGTACAAATATCGGAAAAAGGAGAGGGAATTAGCTGGATGAAAAACGGCATTAAATTAAGGAAGGATACTGTTATAACATAATGTGTTAAAAGCGTCTTATATATATATATATATATATATATATATATATATATATATATATATATATACATGTGTGTGTGTGTGTGTGTGTGTGTGTGTGTGTGTGTGTGTGTGTGTGTGTATAAACGTATAAAAAGTTTTTTAAACCCTTTTTCAAAGTCGAAAGACACGAAATAAAGTTTATCTATCTATTAGCATAATGTCTATTTAATTGATAGCTATTACTAGCATTATATTGGATAAATTGATCCTAAATTTAAATGAATATCAATATATCCGATATTCATTTTAAGTATATTTAGGATCAATTCCGTCTATCATTTATGATTTATGCTACTAGGAAAAATGGTTGAAATATTTAAAGTTACATTTAAAAATTGAGTTGTTTAAAGTTAATGAATTTTATAATGATTGCTTTTTTAGAAGCAGTTACCTGTACAGCATGTATACTCAGTATACAACATGTTGCAATGGAACATAATAACATTTTTTTCCTTTTCGTTTGGTAGGGCCACATGCCAGCAGCAGATAAAAAATATTTGTTAACTTTATAGTATCGATATATGTAAACATCCATGTTCGTACAAGATCTCGGGCAAACTATTCAATTTCATATTTTCATCTGACATCTATGCGATCCGTCACAAATTAATAATTCAATATAATATAAACGGTACATGGAACGTCGTGTTGTATCGAGTGACAACTGTATTTAATGTCACCGCGAAATGTCATTTCGATTATTCTATCTTATTGGAGTTCAATTGATGTGTAAAGATGACAGTTATATTGGAGTTCAATTGATGTGTAAAGATGACAGTTATATTTGATACAATTGAGTATACAATAATTGAATTCAAGGAAAGAAGTTTATATCATAAATACATATAAAATAATTCTTATATGTCATATATTTTTTATAGTGTATATATATATATATATATATATATAGGATTGATATTATGTAGAAGAAACAGAATAAGGAAAGAAAACGGTTCTTTTCTATTTTTTACTGTGTATTATTTTCTGATAATAGATTCTATATTTATATTATGAATGATTTTCCGTATGAATTTAACAAATTATATTTACATTTCAAGAAATGTGGTCATGTAAGATAAGATATTTAATGAGAATTAGGTATATAAAATATTTTGTTACTTTTACAATTTTTAGCAATATTATAAAAGCGTTCGGAGACTGAAATTTTAATTATGTATAATATGTTAAGTGTTAATGGTGATCTAATATTAACAAAGTTAATATTATTAATAAATAATTATATAATTAATAAATAATATTATCAATATTATTAAGAAAACTATCTCTACTTTAATTTCAGCAAATTTAACTGTTAAATATAAGCAAAATAAATTATATCGCGAATAAATTAGAATTAAAATATAATATTATTTTTAATATTAATAATAAGAAGTAAATTAAATTTTTATAAGGTCTTAAAAACCTGTATTTCAGAATTAGGTTATAATATTACGTTTTTGTTGTACTGCCTTTTATTATCTTCCTAGATCTTCTCGATCTGTTTCTTCGTAGCACATCTTAATTGTTTCCTGGAATCCACAAATTCGTGTATCATTCTCTGATCTATAGCTTCTTTTATCTTGAAATTTTTGTGTCTGCATTTTTTAGTTTCCAACAGAAGCTCGAAAGGAATAATATCAATATTACCTTGAATTAAATTAATGCAATTTGGAATGTATTCATACCATTTCATATCGGATCTTCTATCAACATTTCAGCCAAAACAGGTATAATTTTACGATTGATATTCTGGCCGTGACCGGTAGTAATCTTCACGTGACAGTCCGAGAGCTGGTGACAGATTTTTCGCCATGATTTGCTACACATTGGAAACCACTTAGAACGTTTATTTTTTTGTCAACAAATATGAAAATGCAAGTATGGCTGGCAATGAGTGGGGCAATACTTAAAGACGGTCTGTTAAAATTGTTTTAAAAAGTTTGATTATAGAATGATTTGCTATAGGCTGATTTTCGTTTTTAGTAATAGTTTTCGAAAAAAAAAATGAGTGAAAAACAGTTGCCTGGTCCCATGGGTTCAAGATTCCGTCATACTAGCGTAAACATGTATAATTTTTTAGGTATTAAGTGTTGATTTGCTACAAATTGATTTTTTGTTTTCTAATCATTTTTATACTAACTTTTATGTAAATCAATTTGCCATATTGTTTTGCTGGGCCTAAGGAGCTGCCATCCCGTACAGCATTTAATATTTCAGATACATAACAGATACATACACTGGAAACGTTGCAATATAGCAAATACGTAACATTACGTATGAATCATGTACTAGATACATGTTTAATATCAATAAATGTCCGCGCAGTAATATATAATTTATACAATATATCAGATACATATTACAATATTCGATACGTGTTAAATACGTAAAATATGTATATTGATACGTATCCGTAATATGGTAAATTCACGTTTAAAATGTAAATTTACTGTAAATGTACTGTGTATGCTATATCCAGAGGCATATATGTAAAAAAATTAATTGAATCAACTGCAAATGTGTTTGGCAGCCCGTGACATAGCTATAGCTATATAGCTATATGCATTTGCAGTTGATTCAATTAATTTTTTCCGCATACACACGCACAAGCACAAAATAAAGTTTAAGGTAATAAAAATTCTTATATTAATTATATTTTTACAATGTTAAAATTGTTAGCATTTAAAATAGAAATATATTAATATTATAAAGCATTTTTATTATTGTAAACTTTATATATTATTTCTAAAATAAAATGAAGTAAAAGTTTAAAAAAGTGCAGAAATGTAACACATTGATAGTATTTTTAACATTATTTTAATACAAGTTAAAGGTACACATTTTGTACAAAGTATTTGTTACATTGTAATACTCAGTCTCTGAAAAAAAAAATCTATATAAACTTCATAATTAATCTTTATAAATTTTTAATAAACAAAATGTTATTATAAAATATTGTTAAATATATTGTATACAAAACTTAAATGCTTAACGCATAAGACATTTATCTTAAAAAAAAATAGAAAAAATGAAACATCTTAATGTTACATAATACATGCTAAATAAATAAATATATATAAATGTACATTGGCGATCAAAATTAACGCATAGGTAATTCCTTGCCAAAATTTCGCATGATTTCAAATAAGCGTAACTCCGTCAAAAGTGGTCGTATAGTAAAAATTTTTTTTTGTCTTGAAGCTTAAAATCTCTACTTTAAAAGCAATTAAGACATTTTGACTTTATCTTTCTCCCTTCGAGCCATCTCTTCATAAGTAAGGACGTGTTTTATTTCCCAAAATTTGCAAAGTTTGACGCACTCCACGTGCTCGAATAAATTTTTTTCGCAAATTTTATTACAACTATCGAAAAATTTGAACTTTTCCGCGTAAACTAAAAAAAATTGAATGTCGTACGATTTTTTTTCACGGAGTTATGGCGTTTTAAAGTTACAGTAACATTTTTGTGCAATTATCGGCAGCATTACCATTACCTGATGCGCGCAACAAAAGGCTGCTGGTCGGATTTGGCTCGTCGTGTGCGTGTGCGTGGAAACCTTTACATTTAGAAATGCGTATTCCCGATTCGTCTTTGAATGATCGCGTCTCACAAAGTGCATCCTACAAAGTTTTGTAGCCCTTTTGTAATTTTTGACATGTGATTGATGTGATTGTGATTGAACATGTGTGGGACAAAATGAATAAGAGATTACAAAATTTAGAGAGACTTCCAACTAATTTTCAACAATTAGAGGCAGCGCTGTAACAAATATAGTATAAAATTCCTCAAGACACTATTAGAGCCTGCATTAATATGCGTGATCGTCTACAAGAGATCATTCAAAGACGAGACGGGAATACGCATTTTCAAATGTAAAGATTTTTACACACACGATGCGCCAAATCCGACCAATCTCTTCGTGGTGCGCACCGGATAATGCTTATGCTGACAGTAATTGCACAAAAATGTATGAGTAACTTCAAAACGACATAACTCCGTGAAAAAAAATTGTACGACATTCAATTTTTTTTAAATTTACGCGGAAAAATCCAAATTTTTCGATAGTTGTAATAACATTTGCGAAAAAAATTTATTCGAGCACGTGGAGTGCTTGGTTGGACGATGTATGATGTTCTATGCATTTTTGTTTCAGTAGGTACATTTATAATTATTTATTGAAACCTGATTTCCCTTTTTCTTTGTGCTAAAATTAAATTATTGATCCAATGAATAAGTTATGTGAACCTAGCATCTAACTTTTAAAAATTTAACATTTTTATATGGGAAATGGTAGTATTTTGTTTGTAGTTATTTGTAATAATAATAATTTCATTAGTAGTTTCACCAATTAAAAATTATAAAAAAATTTTTTAGTCAGGTGCTAGATTTACATAACTCAATGAATAAAATCAAAGTAACGTAAACAAAGATTTATATCAATAACCAATATGAAATCAATGAATTTAAAAGTTACTTTGACTTGATTCATTGGACTGATATTACTGGACTGATGAAAAGAAAGAATTAATTCCATTTAAAGAAAACTTTGATATTTTCTTGTAACTTCTAATTGTTAACAAATATAATTTAGCCTTCATTGTCTATCGATGTTTTGTATTTATAATTATTAATTATTCAGATACTTTTGAACGAGGCCAAGAAAAATTAAGAATGGCTGAAAATATATCTGACATAAATACTGAGGATGAAGAAAATATTAAACAAACACGGTATGACAGAGCTGTTGCAAAAAATTTTACATCTGACGATGAATTTTCCGATACAGAAGTGATTTCTAGCTTACTATCTCCATTGCCAGATCCGAAGGAATTTTCTGGATCACAATTACACTCGAAAAAACGTGCGCGGATTTTGGCAACCTATGAACGACCAATTATTTCATCTGATAAAATCCAAACAGTTGAAAGTGAGAAAAATGAAACAGAAATGTTTGTCAGACATAAGAAAAAAGAGTTGAAAGATAAAAATCAAAAAGATTTTATCTGTGAAAATATTAATCACAAGAAATTGTGTAATTCCATCGATGAATGTAACGAGTTAACAACACATCTGAAAAACAATGAAGATCTATCTCTAATAGATAAAATATATTAGTAGGGGGTATAGGCGGGTTTCGACCCAGGAGCTCCGAGGGGGGAGCGGAGCGCGGGGAGCTCCCGCGGCACGGGGTCTCCATGCTCGTGGACGCGGGGTCCACGGAGAGAGGGGGACGCGTGCGGAATCAGCGGATGACGCGTGCGGAATCAGCGGAGAGAGGATGACACATGCGGGATCCGCGAAGAGAGGGGACGCGTGCGGAATCAGCGGATGACGCGTGCGGGATCCGCATGTTATGACCGCGAGGGAGGAGCCTTATGATCGCGAGTACTATGGCGCGGGGAAAGGGCCTCTTCGCTCGCATTAGCGTTCTCTCCCGCTCGCGTCCCCATCTTCGCTCGCGTTACCCTAACGTTCTCCCGCTCGCGTCCCCATCTTCGTTCGCTTTCTCTCTCTCTCGCCCACATTAGTGTTCTCTCTTCCGCTCCCGCTCGCATTATTATCGTCGTTCGCGTTCTCTCTCTCTCGCTCCCGCTCGCGTTTCCATTTTCGCTCGCGTTCATGATCCCGCTCGCTCGCTCTTTTCTATTTTATTATGTAGGATCAGGAGAAGAAATATGTGAAAAATAAATATTATATAAAATATATTTTATTTTTATTCAAACTTTATTTTTGCCTCTTTTTTTCATATTTTATTCGTATTTTATATAACATATTGTTGCGCCTCTGCCGACGTTCCGTGTCGGCGATTCGACTCGCAGCCTCGTGCGCGTGGACACTCACAGACACACACTCACACGCGACTCGCGCGGAAGAAAGGATGGAGACCGTCAATGAAAAGTAACACCAACTTTATTATTAAAGAATCGTTTACAAGTACCGGAACGCAACCTCCACGAACGGAGTCCAGCGTAAATCTGACAGGCGGCTTGTTTTACAACAAGCGCCCTAGCAACCGTGGCTCTTCGTCCGCATGTTCGGATCTTGCGAACTTCACGGCCGATTCAGACTCGCGCGGCCGAGGAGTATACCGGGCGGCCGCAGCTCGCAACACTGCCCTCCCTCTTCCAGATTGTCGTCCCGACAATCAAGGAGGCAGTTTGCAGCTTCCCCTGGGATTTTAATTCCCCGATGTCTTCCTGCCCTCCCCGATGCGAAGCTCTCGGGTTACCGGGCTTCATCCCTGCTAGGCACTCTTCAGCCTGGTTCGCCACCCGTGCTCCTCTTCCATCTTGAGCCTTGAGCGCTTGGCTCTTCAGACTTGCGAGCTTCTCACTTCTTTCTTCAGGCAAGGGGGGGGGGAAAGATGTGACTCTCCGTGGACCCTACGCCCTACGGACTCCCCAAGCCTCCGCCTTGGCATTCGCCCACAGTCCCGCGGAAAACCACGGATCAAAAACCGCAGGAAAGACGGTCTTCTTAAAAATTAAAATTAATTTTTCCCTCGAAGGAAGTGCGAAAGGCTAATCCGGCCGGTACCCGACTCGGAGTTGGTCCTCGTCCGCAGCCACCTCCCGAACTCCTCTCCTGGTCTTCCTTTCTCGGGCAAACTGGAAAACAAAACGAAACGCGTAAACACTGCAAACATTAATATAAGAAAATTATTTCCCTTCCCCCCCCCCTTTTGGGCTCCGCTAGGCTCCCTACACCCAGGCCTAAACCACATGTCTCTCTACGAAAGGAGCTAGCCTATCCGCATGTACAACTTTTTTTCTACTGCGGGGAGTTCTTTGTATGCAGAAAACCACATCGCTAAGCTTCTTGATAATCGAATAAGGGCCCTCCCAATTACTCTGAAGTTTAGGAGCCCTTCCTCTTTTCCTTTGGGGATTAAAGAACCAAGCCTTCTGTCCTTCCTTGAAAGAAATTGACCTGGCCCCCTTGTCGTACCAGGTTTTAGTTTTTGAAGATTTAAGTAACATCTTCTGTCTCACTTCAGAATGAATTTTACCTAATTTTTCTCTTAAGCCTTGAACGTAATTTCCAGAGGACTGGAATTCTTCCCCCGAAAATCCTGGGAAATTTCCCTGTAACAGGTCTAGAGGAAGCCTAAGATCTCTTGCAAAATATGACTCTGCCGGGGTAAGACCTGTGGTCTCATGTTTAGATGATCTATAGGCAAGGAGAAACATAGGGATCCACTTATCCCAGTCTTTTTGATTTTCACTAATGTATTTCGCCAAAAAATTCGTTATGGTCTGGTGTTGACGTTCAACTTGGCCATCCGACTGAGGATGCAAAGGAGTAGTCCTAGTTTTCTTGATTCCAAGAAGGTCCATCAATTCCCGAAACAATTTGGACTCAAAATTCCTTCCTTGGTCAGTATGAATTTTCGAAGGTACTCCATGTCGGGAGATGACTTCATTAACAAAGATTTCGGCGATGGTCCTCGTTCTAATATTTTTTACTGGGAATGCTTCCACCCATTTAGTGAAACAATCAACAACCACGAGCAAATATCTGTTTCCAGAAGAAGTTCTCGGGAGGGGGCCAAGTATGTCCATCTGAACTCTCTGAAAAGGAGTACCCACGTTATAAATTTGAAGAGGAGATTTCCCTTTATCCGAGGGACCTCTCTTGGCTATACAGACATGACAAGATCTGCACCAATCTTCTACGTCGCGCTTACAGGTAGCCCAAAAGAAACGTCGACGGATTTTATTTAAAGTTTTGTTAACTCCAAAATGCCCTCCGGAAAGAGAATCATGAGCTTCCCTCAAAATTCTTGCTACTTGATTACAAGGAACCACCAACTGAAAACAGATAGATTTTAAATTAGGAGATTCCCACTTTTTATACAGAATACCATTTTTAATAAGAAGGGCATCCCAATATGACCAATAAATCTGAGAAGAAATATCTCTTGACATTATTTCAGAACGAGGGGGACGAACACCTACCTCCTTTGCTCGTAAAATAAAAGAAATCTCCGGATCCTGTCTTTGCTCCTTCCGCCAGAGCTTCAGACTTTCAGTTTCCAAAGAGATCCGAGCAACAGTTTCTTCTCGCTTCTCAGAAGATCTTCTTTCCACCTTTGCACAATATTGACAATTTTCTGTCTCGCAAAGTCGCCTCGATAAACCGTCGGCGTTCTTGTGAGAAATGCCTTTACGATGAACCACAGAAAATTCAAACTGTTGGAGCCTCTCCAACCAACGAGCCAATTGTCCCTCTAAATCCTTAAAGGACATTAACCACTTCAAGGAGACATGATCCGTATGAATCAAAAATTTCCGCCCCAAAAGGTAGTGATGAAAAGATTTCAAAGAGTCGACAATCGCTAAAAGTTCGCGGCGCGTCACACAATAATTCCTCTCTGCCCTATTTAAAACACGGCTATAATAAGCGATTACTTTTCCTTTTCCCGCCTGTCTTTGAGAAAGGACTGCACCAATCCCAACACCAGAAGCATCCGTGTCAACAATAAATTCTCCCTCCCCATCAGGAAAAAAAAGAATAGGGGAAGATGATAATGCAAATTTTAATTTTTCAAAAGCCTTTTGGCAATTTTCTTCCCATAAAAATTTTATTTTATCTTCTGTAAGAGTAAATAAAGGCTTAGCTATTGAAGAAAATCCTCTAATAAATTTCCTATAATAGGAGCAAAACCCGAGAAAACTCCTCAATTGCTTCTTCGTGTGAGGGACAGGCCAGTCTCTTACTGCAGAAATCTTTTCGGGATCTGTAGTAACGCCCTCGGAAGAAACTACATGTCCTAAATATTTTACGTTTCTCTCAAAAAGGACACATTTCTTAGGATTGATTTTCAAATTAGCAGTGCGTAATCGAAGAAAAACTTTTTTTAAATTTTCCACCATTTCATCAAAATTCTTTCCAAAAATAATTACGTCGTCAAGATAAACTAAACAGATTTTAAATAATAAATCATGAAGGACTTTTTCCATCAGACGTTGAAAAGTCGCGGGGGCGTTACACAGTCCGAATGGCATCACAGTGAACTGCCAAAGACCATTTCCGATAGAAAAGGCAGTCTTTTCTCTATCTCCGGGATGTATTTTCACCTGCCAATATCCGCTTTTAAGGTCGAGAGTAGAAAACCAAGTGTTACCTGCTAATTGGTCGAGGATATCGTCTATTCGTGATAAAGGAAAGGAGTCTTTCAATGTTACATCGTTTAGTTTCCATAATCCACGCAGAATCTAATCGATCCATCTTTTTTCTTTACCAAAACTGCAGGAGAGATCCAGGGACTTTGTGAAGGTTCGATAACTCCTTGTTCCTTCATTTCCTCAATTATCTTATTGACTTCCTCTCTCTTATGAAAAGGGATTCTGCGTGGTACCTGTTTAATTGGGAGAGAATCTACAACATTAATTACATGCCGAACTACATCGCAATTTCCGGCGACAATTTCTTCCGAAAATACATCCCGATATTCACGAGTAAATTCAGCAAAAACCTCCTGTTGACTTTCAGAGAGATTCCTAGAATTTTTCGAAAGGAGTTCCTTCAAAAGGGGAGAGAACTCCTCGGAATTTTCGGTCTGGGCAATCCTTCGAATAACAGAAGGTGCCCTAAAAAAAGAATCGCAAACTCGACTGAAATCTGTCTTCTGGAGAAAATTCACTCCTAGAAGACAATCATCTGCAATTTCCGACACTAACATAGGGAGCTCTAGCGAATTCTCACCGAGCTCCACTTTGGCGAGAATCTCAAAATCAACCGTAACATTCTCTCCCGTGGGATACTTAAATTTTCGACCAAATGTCGGAAATTTCTGTTCCCCCTCACGAACGAATTTCTTATTCACTAAAGAGACATCGGAGCCAGTGTCTATTTTAAAAATATATTCTTTATTATTCAGAAAACCAGTGTAACAAAAATATTTCAAAACTTTTTGTACTCTATTAACAAAAAAACAACGTTCCGTCGGGGATTTAACTATACGAGCTGACCTCTCCCCACCGAGATCAACTAAACCGCGTTTCCCTTTTTATTAGGACACTCGTTGCGAAAATGTCCTTGTCTCCCGCATAACCAACATTCTTTTGGCTTATTTCTAAACAATTTCTTTTCTCCTTTTTTCCTTTGGTTCTTCCACACCAGGCTTAGCTTTCTCATATGAATCCCCATTTTTACCGAAGAATTTCCCGCTCTTATTTCTTTCTGAAAAACTTTCGCCCTGTATGGCTTTGACTGCCTTCGCCCTTTCCACTGCTACTTTCAACGAAGTGACACCTTCTAATTGTAAAGTCCTTTTTACAAATCCGTCCGTTAAAGCGGACACAAACTGCGAACAAGCAATTTTATCTCGCACGGCATAAGTACACTCGGGATAGGCCAGGCGCGAGAGTCTTTCGAGATCGGAGCCCAGCGCGGCAAAATCTTCCCCGAATTTCTGTTTTCGATTAGTAAAAAGTGAATAATAATTTTGTGAGAGGTGGCCCTCTCCGAAACGCAGCTCGAGCTTTTCGATGAGCTCCGCGAAAGTGAGGGATTCAATCCCATCTGCGCAAGATTCGAGAAGTGACCGCGCTTTTCCTCGCAGACACGACGCAAGCACGACCACCTTTTCTGCCTCGGTCCAAAAATTCGCGCGCGCAATCAACAAAAATTGCGCTAGAATTTCGCGAAGCGGCGCCGTTCCGTCAAACGTGTCTGGCTTCAACTTTAGCCCACGTGACGCGCGGTCCGTACACGCGCTCTCGCTCGCGCTCATCACACACGGCGCCTCGACCGAATCCCCGCACGCAATGCGCCCCGCGCACGCACTCACTCCCGCGTCGCGCGCCCGTCCGAACGCGAAAACCGAGCCTCGTTCCAAACTTCCAGACGAGAAAATATTAGTTTCCGATGAGCGCCCCGGTCCAAACGTGAAACTCGCGCCGCGCACACTGTCTCCGGACGGAATGTTTTGCACTCGCGTCTCACGTGCCGGTTCAAACGCAAAAGCCGCGTTGCGCGCATTACTCCCGAGAGAAATATTATTGGAACCACTTATCTGGGCTTGAAGACGTAACAGCTCGACATCCCGCAAACGCAGCGTTTCCTCGAACCGATCCCGCATGCGCTCTCGCTCCTCGCGCATTTCTTTAAGTTCGTTTATGAGACTACGCAGGATCGTGTCCGAGGTGGGCTCCGACGTCTCAGCGGTGTGCTCTGACGTCTGCGTGGGCTGCCCGGATGTCGCCGCGCGCCTCCGCTTGGCCGCCGAGCGTGTCCTCTCCTCGGGAGCTGACGTTGTCTCCATTAGGATCTTTCCGCTCGTATCGCTCGAACCGTTGATCCCGGACGAGCCCCCAAAATGTTGCGCCTCTGCCGACGTTCCGTGTCGGCGATTCGACTCGCAGCCTCGTGCGCGTGGACATTCACAGACACACACTCACACGCGACTCGCGCGGAAGAAAGGATGGAGACCGTCAATGAAAAGTAACACCAACTTTATTATTAAAGAATCGTTTACAAGTACCAGAACGCAACCTCCACGAACGGAGTCCAGCGTAAATCTGACAGGCGGCTTGTTTTACAACAAGCGCCCTAGCAACCGTGGCTCTTCGTCCGCATGTTCGGATCTTGCGAACTTCACGGCCGATTCAGACTCGCGCGGCCGAGGAGTATACCGGGCGGCCGCAGCTCGCAACAATATAATGAAATTATATAATAATGTTACAATATTTAAATTATATACTATTTATATTTATTTAAAAAACAGAATTTATAACTTATATACAGTATTTATAACTACAATATACACTGGCGCAAAATAATAACGGGACAAAAATTTTGACCGAATTTTTAGGCAATATTCAAAGTGACTTAACTTTGCAAAAAATCATCCAAATTGCACGCATTTTTTTTCACAAATTCTTGACGTCCTGCGTTCTGAGCCAATCGAACTATTTTAGTCAACTCGGGATCTTCGTTTTGTACTTGTTTAACTCATCAGCGAGTTTCGGCCATCAGCGAGTTTCGGCCGTCCTGTGTGATAAGAACTGACACGGGATTTCTGCTTAACGCGTCTGCGTGGCGCATGGATTTTCCAGGCCGATGTTCGATGGTGTAGTCGAATTCTCCTATTATCAACGCCTAATATGACACTCGAAGGCATGTGTCTTTCTTTTTCATCGTTAGTGCGAACATTTGGCAGTCCGTCACTATCTTGATTGGAATTCCTAGTATATATATGCGAAACTTTTTAATCGCCTTGACCACGGCTAAGATCTCTAACTCGTAGCTTGTGTATTTCTCTTCCAGTGGCGTCGTCTCCCAACTGGCGTAGTAAATGAGATGCAAGGCTCTGTCGTCCTTCTGAAGGAGTATTGCCCCTAAACCGTGTCTAGAAGCGTCTGTGTGTAACTCGGTATGAGCACTTGCACGATACAATCTTAATACTGGATCACTTGTTAATATCGTCTTTAACGCCTGTTTTTGTTTCGGTCCAAACACAAATCTGGTTTCACCTTTTAATAATTCCGATAATGGTCGTGCAGTGTTGGCGTAATGAAGGATGAACTTCCAAAAATATCCTGTGAGTCCGAGGAAACTCTGAACTCCTTTTACTGACGTCGATTCTGGAAAACCAACTACTGCCTGTGTCTTCTCCTTAGATGGTCGTATTTCACCCTTCTCCACCACATGTCCTAGATATTCGACGCATCGATTTAGCAACTTACATTTTTTCCAATTGAAGACTAATCCGTATCTGCTGGCCAAGTTTAATACTTGCTGTAGTTTTTCTATATTCTCTTTGTCGGACGTGGCTGGTACAATCAAGTCATCCAGGTACGACAACACTACTCCAGTCCTGATCAAATTCTGAAAGACAGCTCGCACGTGCCTCTGAAAAACGGCTGGAGTTACATAATCCAAAAGATACACGTAAAAATTTAAAGTGTCCATCGGGTGTCACAAAAGCTGTATATTTAATCCTTCTCGATCGGCACGTGAAAGAATCCGTCTTTGAGGTCCAAGGTGCTGAACACCGTCACTGATTGTAACCGGTCCAATTGGTCTTCGATGAGAGGTAGAGGGTAGCGGTCTCTAATTATCTTTCGATTCACTTCGCGATAATCGACGCACAATCGCGGTCTTTTTTCGTCATCAACACTACCGGACTAGCGTAATCAGAAACGCTCAGTCTCACGATACCTCTCGTCTCCCAGTCAGCAACTATCTCGTTAACGATTTCCCGCTGCGTATGGGACAATCTTCGCCGATTTTGGTATACCGGAGTATCGTCTTTTAGCACGATATGCATTCTCACTCCGCTGTCGTCTATTTGTTTCGGTCGGTAATCTTCAACCATCGTCTCTAACTGCTTCCGTACGTTTGTATCTGTAACGTGATTTAAGCAATCTGTGCCTCGGATTTCTCGTTGCACACTTTTATACTCAGAATTTCTTTCCACTCCGCATTAAGTGATGTTTCCTCTCGTTCCACATTGTTCGATGTTTCTTCTCGTACCACCTTGTCTAATGTTTCCTCTCGTGCCACATCATCTAATGGTTCTAAAGTGGCTTGACGTTTCTTGAGCCGAATCTCTGCGTAGTCTGATAATTCGCCGCCCAGCAACAAATCGTGGTTTATCACACTGTCAGGAACCACATGAATTCTCAGTTTGAACGTCAGTTGATCACTCTCTACTCTGGCTACAAAACTTCCGAGTGTTCGTAGTCTGCTTTCTCCGACTCCGCTGAACGGTGTTCCCTCCGTGTCTATCTTAGGTGCGCCTAATTCCACATATATACTGGCTTTGATCAGGTGGAGATCACTTCCGGAATCGATAATCGCCTTGACATCTTTTCCTAAAATATTAACTATTTTGTATGTTTTTTAACCATAGGCGTTACCTCGACGCGAGCTTTTGGAGTCGTTTTCGTTGCCTCTGTCTTCTTGGGACACTTCGCTGCCGGATGTCCAAATTCTTCGCATGAGAAACATTTCATGCCCTTCAACTTATTCGGGCAGTCCTTCCCGCGGTGATCCTTGTCGCCACAATTGTAGCAGCGTTTGCTTTTCACGTTCGTGTCTTCCTTGTCTTTCTTCAGTTTCGCTCCCGCAAACTTATCCTTCGCCTTATTCCGCGCAGCAGTACGCTGCGTCTCGTACTGAGCAAGCCGCTTACGTAGCTCCTTAATCGTAGTTGCTTTATATAATATGGACTTGTTATTTTCATCGTCGGGTATGCCTTCAATTATATACAAGATTTTAGTTTTCGTTTCTATGTCGGCATGGCTAGCTAACTCTAACATACGATATACATAGCTTTGATAAGACTCATCTGACTTTTTACGCGCTTCGCTCAACTGCTGGTGGATTTGTTTACTGCTTACGGCCTTGGAGAACTCTTTTATGAGAGCCTTCTTCATGCTGCTCCACTTCTTGACAGCACTCTCGAAACTCACGAATAATTTCGTCGATCCTCGCAGCAATCTTTTCGCGTAAATTAGTTTCTGCGTGTCCGACCACTCACACAAGTTTGTCGTTTCTTCAAAATTTTTCAGCCAATGCTTTACGTTTTGGTTGCCGTCACCACTAAATGGTTCCAGAGCCTCTTCTACATCTTTAAAGAACATCTTAAGAATGGTCGGCACTTGTCATCAGAGCGACATCTTCTGTGCGTCGTTCGCCGCCGAGCTGTGGGGAGAGACTTTACGGGACGAGTCAATTAAGGTTGTGACTTATGATGGACACGTTTAGTTAACAATTGCTCATTTATTCAAACAACTATACAACGTCGGCACGTGGGCCGACTGGCTAACCGACCGTACACGTCCGAATCGCAGTCTTTCTAAACGACGAATGTCTTCTTCTTCTTAAGGCTGTGTCGATCTATATCGAACATCGTGGCTATAGGGATTGTTCCCTAGATTTTGCTACATCAGCGCTGCAGTGGAAATCTCTAGCATGCGCCACAATACTCCCCTCCGAGTGACTGAAAGGAGCGAAATTTAAGTTTTGAATACAACGGCTTTCCTAGGGCCACTGTAAGTTCTTATTGGTGCCGCGCTCGATGTTGACGGTTCGCTAGGATCCGTTGTTACTTCGCTGGGATCCTCAGCTTCGAAGAAACACGGTTTCAAACGGTCTGTAGAAACGTTGACGTGCCTTCCTTTGTAGTTGACCTTGAAAATATGGTCCGTAGTCCGCTCAACAATCTCGAACGGTCCTTCATACGGTGGTTCTAGCGGTCTTTTTACCGCGTCCACGCGTACGAAAACGTGTGAGCACGTGTACAAGGTTTTATGGATGAATGTCCGCTTGTTAATGTGATGGGACGCGGGTGTTGCCTTTATTTTTCGCATGTGTTCCCGGAACTTTTCTACGAATATCTGTGGATCTGAAGGCGTCTCTTCGTTAAGGAAGAACTCACCCGGGAGCCTTAATGATGTGCCGTAAACTAATTCTGCGGTCGACGCTCCGATGTCTTCCTTGATGCTTGTTCGTAATCCTAATAATACTGTTGGAAGGATCTCTGTCCAGTTCGCGTTGCCGTGGCACATAATGGCCGTTTTCAAGGACCTGTGCCATCGCTCGATCATTCCATTGGAGGATGGATGGTATGCTGACGTCCTGATTTTATTGCAACCTAAAAATTTGGTTAGTGCCTGAAACAATTGGGATTCAAATTGTGATCCTTGATCTGTCGTAATTGTGGCCGGGGCTCCAAATCTTGATACCCAGTTGGTATAGAAGGTTGTCGTGATAGTATCTGCGGTAATATCTGCAATAGGAATTGCTTCCGGCCATCTGGAAAAATGATCAGTGATTGTCAGACAGTACGTGAAGTTTTGTGAACGGGGTAATGGCCCAACAATATCCATATGGATGTGTTCAAAACGTTCTTTGGTTGGTTCGAAACGCTCGGGTGCGCTTCTGTTATGACGATGGATCTTGCTCCTCTGACACGCCAAACATGTGCGGGACCATTCCGCAATGTCTTTGTTCATCTTCGGCCAGGAGAAGCTTTTAGCGATTATTTTCTTGGTAGAGCGACCGCTGGGACGTGACAGTCCGTGAGCTGAGGTAAAAATCTTCCTTCGTAAGTTGGTTGGGACGTACGGTCGTAGATTGTTTCCAATAATATCGCAAAAGATGTAAGTATCTGAATCGTCGACTCGAATCTTGTGAAGGTTCCATTTGTTATTCTCGCTGAGCATAGCTTGAAGTTCTTGGTCAGTGGACTGCATGTTCGCCAGCTCTGACGTGGAGACAATTACCGGCATGTCGATAGTTTCGATACGCGACAACGTATCTGTACTGACCGGCGTATCGACAGTCTCGACACGTGACAACGCATCTGCAATAATATTATCTGCTCCTGACAAGTGAATTATTCTGGTGGAGAATTGGCTAATAAAATCTAGCTGCCGAGTTTGCCTTGGCGATGCTTTGTCTGACTTTTGTTGAAATGCGAAAGTTAGAGGCTTATGATCAGTTTTTATGATTACGTTTCGTCGATCATGTGGCGGAAAAATTTGATGCTCTGATACACCGCAAGCAACTCACGGTCGTAGGCGCTATATTTAATCTGCGTTTTGTCCAAATTGCGTGAGTAAAAACCGAGAGGTTCCGGTTTACCGTCGACGAGTTGATCCAACACGGCCCCTACCGCGTTGTCCGAGGCGTCCGTAGTTAACGTTAAAGTTGTATTCTCCTTCGGGTAAGCCAAAAGTGTAGCTTGAGAAAGCTGTTGTTTGCATCTCTCGAATGCGTGCTCTGTTGGAGTAGTCCACCTGACTGGCCTTTTGTCGTTTTTCTTTGCGCCTGTTAGTAGTTTATATAGCGGCGCTTGCGTCTTTGATGCATTGGGAATGAACCTGCGATAAAAGTTAATTATGCCTAGGAAACGACGGAGTCCTTTTAAAGTCTTTGGCTTCTCGTATTGGCGGATAGCTTCGACGCGTTCTGCTAGAGGTGCTAAATCGTCCTTGTTAATTTGACAACCCAAATACTGCGCTTGTTCTTGTGCGAAAACGCACTTAGCTATATTTATTGTAAATCCATATTTGCGTAGGCGCTCAAAGACCAGGCGTAGGTGTTTCTCGTGCTCCTCGTAACTCTTTGAAGCAACGATGATATTGTCGATATAACAGTGGCAGAAATCGAGGCCTCTTAGAACTGTGTCCATGAACCGTTGGAACGACTGGGGGGCATTGCAAAGCCCAAAAGTCATAACTGAAAATTCGTATAAGCCAAATGGTGTAATTACAGCGGTTTTATGCCGATCTTCTGGTGTCACTGGTATTTGGTGGTATGCCCTCATTAAATCCACTGTGGAAAAAATCCTGCTTCCTCTGAAGCGGTGAACTATGTCCTGCACGTGCGGAAGTGGGTAACGATCTGGAACAGTGGCGTTGTTTAGACGGCGGTAGTCGCCACATGGGCGCCAATCTCCGGATTTCTTTGAAACCATGTGTAACGGACTGGCCCACTGGCTACTCGACGGCTGGCAGATGCCCTGTTTAATCATGAATTCGAATTCGGCCTTTGCTGCTCTTAATTTTTCAGGTGGAAGCCGCCTTGCTCGTTTCGGCGGGCCCTTGGTAACAATGTGATGCTCTACCTGGTGAGCGGTGGCCTTGCGCTCCGTTGGGCGTGTAATATCTGCAAATTCTTCCAGTAGGAGTTGGCATTTATTGTTTTTACTTACGGTAGAAATCGTCGGTTCGACGGTATCTGACACGTATCTCTTTGAATGCAGGTGTGTGATGCTATCAATCAGTCTCTTGTTTCTCAAATCCACAAGTAGTTTATAGTAATGTAGAAAGTCGGCGCCGATAATTGCGCGCGACACTTGTGCTACGACGAACTTCCACTGGAAGTGCCGCCGTAATCCCAATGACAAAGTAAGTAGCCTTTCGCCGTATGTGCTTATGGGCGATCCATTTGCTACGAAAAGTTGGAATTCGTCGGCTGCGCGGCGCTCGCGGACGTAGGACTTGGGAATAACAGAGATGTCAGCACC
The DNA here is from genome assembly GCA_928718305.1 of Tetramorium bicarinatum. Classification (NCBI taxonomy): domain Eukaryota; kingdom Metazoa; phylum Arthropoda; class Insecta; order Hymenoptera; family Formicidae; genus Tetramorium; species Tetramorium bicarinatum. Next base: position 1,435,273 of record OV788323.1, read on the forward strand.
GGTGTCTATTAAAAATTGCATGCCTGTTTTGGTATCTGTGATTATGAGGCGGTTTTGTTTGATTTCGCCGCTTCCAACCGTCTCTATGGCTAACGGCGTGGTTAGTTTTCCGACTCGGCTATTTTATTATCGACCCACGTGCAAGGCTTCCTACATTTCCAAGCCTCTTTGCCGAACTTATTATGGAAGTAGCACATTCCGGTAGAACGATCACGTGACTTCCCTCGGGAATTACTGCGTCCTCTATAGCGGAGATGGCCTCGGCTCCTGCTCCTATTGCGGGCCGCGCGTTTCATCCACGTCTCCAATTGGCCCAGGCGTTTGGTTAGGGCCGCTATCTCCGAATTTTCCGTGGTGGCCGCGGCACGGTGGCGGCGCTTCGTGCGCGACCACTGCTAATTCCTGTATATTGGATCTTTCCATTGCCTTGTCGACGAGTTCCGCGAGCTTGTTCAATTCCACGCCTTCTAAAACGGCCAGCAACTCCTGGATTCGTTGGGAGAGGCGTTGCAGCCACAACGTTTGCAGGGCGTAGGGCGTGACGTTGCTTCCGGCGAGACGCGTCATTTCGCGCAACAATTCCGTCGGTTTTCGGTCGTTTAGCTCGATGCCGGTTAGTAATTGGCGCAATTGAGTTTCTTCGGAAGCCGCGAGCCGTTCGATCAAGGCGGTTTTTATATCGCCGTACGAATCCGTAGTAGGCGGGGCGGAAATAATATCAGCTACCACCTTCATGGTGGCTGTGCCCAAATGGCGGATCACCGACGCGCATTTCACGGCATCGGACCTAACGTTATACGCCGCGAACTCGCGCTCGATCACAGCGAACCATAGTTTTGGTTCATCTCGCCAAAATTCGGGTAACTTTGCGCTTCTAAACTCACTCGCCTGAATCTCCTGGCGAATCGTCGTCGTTTCTTGTTCTCCATGTGGCGCGTCCATTTTCTTCGTGAGGGTTCTTCCTGAAGCGTTGAAAACTCCTGTTCCGGGTTTCGGCACCAGTAGTGGGGAGAGACTTTACAGGACGAGTCAATTAAGGTTGTGACTTATGATGGACACGTTTAGTTAACAATTGCTCATTTATTCAAACAACTATACAACGTCGGCACGTGGGCCGACTGGCTAACCGACCGTACACGTCCGAATCGCAGTCTTTCTAAACGACGAATGTCTTCTTCTTCTTAAGGCTGTGTCGATCTATATCGAACATCGTGGTTATAGGGATTGTTCCCTAGATTTTGCTACATCAGCGCTGCAGTGGAAATCTCTAGCATGCGCCACAGAGCTGTACGTGGCGTTGCCCTCTCGCAGTCACTGTCAGAATCACTACTGTCGCTATCGTCTTCGTCTCCATCTTCGTCATCCGATTGCACAGCTTCCTTTAACCTAAACCTCAGCGTAACTTTGCTGCTTGTCGTCGTTAATCCGAGCTGTTTTAATCGCATCTTCAATTCGTCTTTCGATAACGCGTTTATATCTTCTTTGTCAGCCACTTCGCTGTCCTCGTCTTCGTCGTTATCAGCAGCGTTATCATTCGTCTTTTCTTCGTTCGTCTTTTTCTCGTTCGTCTTTTCTTCTTGATTGCATTTCTTTCTCAACTGGTTGCGCAGAACGGCTATGGTCCCTTTCGTCGACAACTTCATCGCATCGAGCGCGTCTCTCAATTCTGACATCGACATCTTGTCTATATCGTGAGCCGCCTTTCCCGTGCTTTTCGCCATCTTGCTTGTCGTTGCTGCACGTTTCCGTTCATGCGTCTAATTTTCCGAAAATGCTACTTCGTCGTTGCGGGCTGTTCTCACCGTGCACTCTGCTCACGTCTAATGCAGTATGTGTGCCGATCTGCGTCTTCAAAACACTGTCCGCCGTCTTTATGTAGGTATCGGATTTCACCGTTTTACTTCGCCGCTTCGACACGTTCGTCACGTCGTCGACCGCTTCGCACATATCACCAACGTCGCTCACCTATTAGCACGCGATCCCGGACGAGCCCCCAATTGTGGGATCGCGAGGGGAAGGGGTTCAAATAAGCCGGTGAGATTACTACATAAAAAGCGAATATACACTGGCGATCAAAATTAACGCATAATTCCATGCCAAAATTTCGCATGATTTCAAATAAGCGTAACTCCGTCAAAAGTGGTCGCATCTTAAAAAATTTTTTTTGTTTTGAAGTTTAAAGTCTTTAGTTTAAACAGCAATTAAGACGTTTTGACTTTATCTTTCTCCCTTCGAACCATCTCTTCATAAGTAAGGATGTGTTTTATTTCCCAAAATTTGCATAATTTGACTCACTCCACGTGCTCGAATAAATTTTTTTCGCAAATGTTATTACAACTATCGAAAAATTTGGACTTTTCTGCGTAAATTTAAAAAAAATTGAATGTCGTACGATTTTTTTTCACGGAGTTATGTTGTTTTGAAGTTACTCATACCTTTTTGTATAATTACCGTCAACATGATCATTATCCGATGCGCACCACGAGGAGATTGGTCGGATTTGGCGCATCCTGTGTGTAAAAACCTTTGCATTTGAAAATGCGTATTCCTGTCTCGTCTTTGAATGATCTCTTGTAGACGATCACGCATATTAATGCAGGCTCTAATAGTGTCCTGAGCAATTTCATGCCATATTTGTTACAGCGCTGCCTCTAATTGTTGAAAATTAGTTGACAGTCTCTCTAAATTTTGTAATCTCCTACTCATTATGTCCCACACATGTTCAATCACAATCACATCAATCACATATTAAAAATTACAAGAAGGCTATAAAACTTTGTAGGACACTTTGTAGGACACTTTGTGAGACGCGGTCATTCAAAGACGATTCGGGAATACGCATTTTTTAATGTAAAGGTTTTCACGTACACGCACACGACGTGCCAAATCCGACCAGCAACCTTTTGTTGCGCGCATCAGGTAATGGTAATGCTGCCAATAATTGCACAAAAATATTACTGTAACTTTAAAACGCCATAACTCCGTGAAAAAAAATTGTACGACATTCAATTTTCTTTTAATTTACGTGGAAAAGTCCAAATTTTTCGATAGTTGTAATAACATTTGCGAAAAAAATTATTCGAGCACGTGGAGTGAGTCAAACTATGCAAATTTTGGGAAATAAAACACGTCCTTACTTATGAAGAGATGGTTCGAAGGGAGAAAGATAAAGTCAAAATGTCTTAATTGCTTTTTAAACTAGAGACTTTAAGCTTCAAAACAAAAAAATTTTTTAAGATACGACCACTTTTGACGGAGTTACGCTTATTTGAAATCACTGTTGCCAACTTTTATTTAATGTATTCCATTAGACAGCCAGTCTGATTCTACTAGATTCTACCAGTTTCATTTAACTAGATTCCCCACTAGATGGTCATAATTTTACTCAAGGGCCAATAATTGAAAATTTTTGCATATAAATAAAATGTTTAGCGGAAAAAGCTACTCAGTGAAAACTTTATGATTTTTTAATACAATTGATTTCTAGAGCCAGAGAGAAACTAAAGATAAGAGCGAATCATTTTAAAGAATCACTAAGCGTTCACTGAGCTGCTTTTTCCGCCAAACATGCCTATTGTTAGGGCACACAAAATTTCTTAACTGCATATGCATATAAATCTGGATCAATAAACATCGAGCATAAGTGACTTAATGTTTGATGCTATTCATATGCAGTTATGCAATTGTGTGCAATAGCCCTTATGCAATGAAATATAAAATGTATAAAAAAATTTAAATTATACTGGTCCAGATATTAAAAAATTAGTTTAAATTAATTTGCTAATAACTAATTAATATAAATAAAATTGTGATTTGGTTATTTTAAATTATTTATTATACATATATATACATATATAATTTTTTCGGAAAAATAAAATTATTCTTTGCTTTAGTTTCTTAATATATGTGACAATTTTTGCCAATAAACTTAAAACAATATTTAAAATATTAATTTATGTATTTGGTATTATGATTTTTCTTACAATCAAAAACTTAAAAATAATTATTTATAAAAAATATTAACTTATATAGAAAAAGTCTATTTCATCTATATCATCTTTAGAAATATAACATTCCATACTTTTAATTTTATTTACTACTGAAATCGTTATATCAAAGGTATCACAACATTTATTATACCGCTTTAATCCAGTTCTTATAGTTAATATTGCCGATAGCATAGGAACTTGCATTTTATTTCTTAACTTATTTTTTATAATATTCATTTGACTAAATAAGCGTTCTACTTCCGCATTTGAATGAGGTAAAGTTAATACTTGCGTAGCAAAATCTGCTAAATGAAAAAATGGATTTTCACCTGCACTATCTTTAAAATTTTTAACTTCACACCAAAATTCTTTGGTATTTGTATAATTATTCCATTTTATGTAACTAATATTTTCATATTGTGTTTCAATTTTGCTGATTAAATCATCTGATTTTCCAAAATATTGTAATAAACCTGTAAATTTTTCTTTATTTTTTTTCAAAGTATGATCTACACTTAACAACGATACCTTCTCTAAAATATTAATATTGTTAGGTAAACGTGTTTTTAACTGTTGAATTAAAGAAATTATAAAATGAATACATCTTTCTCTTAACATAGCTTCATCACTTGCCGTAAAATTATTATTTTTTGTTTTAATTTCTCTTACAGTTTTTTCAAACATATATCCTAAATAACAATTTTTGTCAATAAAATCTTTGAAACTAACATTTAAAGGATCAATTCGTGTACCTGGTATTATGATTTTTCTTGTTAATGATTCTATTAAAAACAATAAATCTTTTAAAAGTTTAGTAGGATCAATATCATTAGTTTCAAATAATTTATTAACTCTTTGAACTTCTCCTAAAATTGGCTTCAAAAATGATAAATACGCAAAATTTATATCATCATTATACATTTGATGTAATAATTCGGCAGTGTAACATTTATCACTAATTTTAACTATATTAAAATGTGTTTTCAACTCTAGCCATTGTTCATATATTCTGTTCACAGCTGATTCAATAGATAACCAACGAGTTTGACAAGATTGTACTATTTTTAACGGATCATGACCATCGTTTAGTAAATTATAAATTTTTTTGTAATTTTTCTGTCGATAAGCAGATTTACTAAACCAATTATATGTTTCATGAATTATATATTCAATATTTCTTGGCAAACATTCTTTTGCTGCGTGCGACACTGCTAATTATAAGGAGTGACAAACACAACGAATTAAAATTAAGTTGGGAATCTCTTGTTTCAATTTTGCATAAAGGCTATTGTTTATCCCTATCATAACGGACGCATTGTCCGTACCAATTCCTATTAAATTTTTAATATCAAAATTATATTTTGTTAAAGCTTTTTTTATTGCTTCAATTAAATCTTCTGCGTTGCAGTTTTCAATAGGAACTAAGTCAAGATATGAAGTTATAAACTTGCTATGTTTAACACTAAAATAAACAATAATCATTCCCAAATATTTGTTAACAGTTAAATCAATAGATTCGTCTATTATTAGACTATATTTGGAATCATCCACGTCAGTTTTCAAATCTTCAAAAAAGAATGGCGCAATAATGTTTTTTATTATTCCTGAACATTTAGTTCTGTGCATATGTAGATTTTCTACAGTTTTACCATCGAAGCTTTTTTTGCAGGTACTGATTAAATGATCGCTAATATTGATGGAAGTATGCTGTGCTATAAACAGACTCAGTCTTGCTTCTGCTTGTTTCGACATGAATAAATCTGTGTTATTCTGAAATAATATTTTTGGGTGAGGTTGTGGATCTATTATTAACTTTTCATTTTGCTTATGTTTCTTCGAACTTCCGTGACTCTTTAAATCTGCATATCTATTTGATACGATTTGATTGCACACTTTGCATTTTCCTAAAATTTCTGAAGTGCTTTCCACAGCAATAAGCCAGTTTTTAAAAAGCTCATCTCTAAGCCATGCACGACGAAATTTTTGTCGATACTGTTTAGGCATTTTATATCAAAAACTACAAAAAAATTTGCAGTTAGAATATTAGCTAATCAATATAGAAATGAATTTACATTGTAAATAGTAAATACACAAAGAAAATATCATATTAAAAATTTCAAAACATTTTTAGCAGTTCGGAAATAGACTAACATTACTATAAAAATTATAATAATGAAAATAATAATAAAATGTATTAAAAGTGACTATAATATATATGTCTTATGTTTAGAGCCATTTTTATTATGTTTTGTTATGTTTCATTATGTTTTAATACTATAATTTTCATTGTTAATTTATTCCCGAACTAAAATTTTACTGAAATTTTTATTAATATTCGAATCAAATTCAGAACGCGATTACAACGAAGTTAACAGTTTAATAAGTTAAGAGAAAATCATTTGAATATCTTAATCAAACATAATAAGAATTACAAATATAAGTAAAAATAACTACAATTTTATTAATCAATACCTTTTTTGCTAATTTTTGTAATTCTTACTATATTGTATTAAGTTATACAATTATTTCCACTTGTCAGCACGTTACATAGTTGTAACCACGTTATGAATATGAGTCATCTTGTGTACTTACATTTGAAAGCAATTACTAACATTAATATAAAGAGCGTCAATGTGTTTTCTCACGCACATCTTCCTTATTAGTACTTATCAGCATATCGCGTAGTTTTACGAAATGGGAATGAGCTTCGTTTCCGACTGTAACATGAAGAAAATTTGATGTTTTCAGCTCTTTTCTTCACATGCATGCAAATAACACATGCATATAGAATAAATAAAAATAATTTCAGTAAAGATGCCTTACCTTAAATTTATGTAACTCAGTCTTATACTAAACTAAAAGAATAAATGAAATTATATATAGCAATTGTCATAAGTCATTAGTAATTCATTTAGAACATATAAATGCATGCTTACCTATAACCAGTAGGATATATAAAATAAAAGCAGATATAAATACTATAATGCGACTATCATGCGACATCATCTTTTTGTTTCTTTCTTCTCTTTTTTTATACCTTATATTTGACTTAACCTTTAAGCACCGACGAAGAGGTCGATTTTGTATTTTTTGAAAGAGTAAAAATGTGAAAATTGAGCAGATTTACTAGGATATTTGTAATTTGTGGTTAACACCTAGTAAATTTGCTCACTTTTCACATTTTCACTCTTTTAAAAGATACAGAATCGATCCCGAGGTACTTTTAGCGTCAGTGTTATAAGTAATATGCAGTAAAACTGTTACAAAGGTCCTTAAGGTGCAATTTCATGGAGCGAAGAAAAGCTAGCGTTTTGCCCCCACTCCATTTCGCCAAAATGGCTGTATCAGCGAAGGTGCGCTCAAAGTTCGACATTGTCCAACTAACAGCGAAGTAACGCTGGAAAAGTGTATCACTAAGTGAAAGAGATTATAATCACTTTTAATAGAATATTTAAGAATTTTAATAGAATATTTAAGAATCAGTATTAAACTATGGCTAAAAGAATACGTATGGCAGCGCCAGAAAATACGAACGAAATATATATTAATATATATTATATAGTAATAACCATATCTTTAGGTTAGATTGCTCTTTATTTTCATTCTTTATCATGTAATATTGAAAATTAAAATGACAATGTATGGAATTATGTTTCTAATAATTTAAATTATGCATTTACTAATTAGCTTGGCTCATCAACCCTTTTCATTTTTTCTGATGTTATATTAATTTGTATTTCTTGTACTATAGCAAACTCTGTCACTGTCGTACACATGTGGTGTATGTGAAAGTATTTGCGACGAAGATGAACTACAAGGTCATTCTTGCTTGGAGGGATATACCCATATTCATATAGATGAAAATTTTTACTTTTATCCACAGTGCGGTAAGTATTACTGACATTTTGTCATTGTATAAGTAGCATTAATGGATGCTGTAATGTACAGATGATGGACAGATTATCCGAAGGAGCTTAATAGATGGTGAAGAGGCAATTGTGACGGATACCTTAACCCAAAATCAAAAGGCTGATAATGCATCTGATTGGCGAAATAAAAAAATCATAGAGGAGGAACATCTGATCGAAGAAATTTATAAACGTCCTGCACTATGGAACTTTAAGCTTCCTCTTCCCCAACGAAGTCAACAAATAAAAAAAAAGCTGTGGGAAGAAATATCTGTAGCGATGAATAGTAAGACATATTTATTCAATACTCATAATTTAACTAAAATATAAAATTCACTCATATATGTGATATTCACTAAATATATTTTTCTTTTTTCTAGGTACAATGGACGTTCCAACTATAAAAAAGAAATGGAAATCGCTAAGCGATTCTTTTAGAATCCAACATAAAAATAAGCAGCGCCAACCGAGTGGCTCAGCGGGGACGTCACGGAAAAGCAACTGGATGCATTATGAACAAATGCAATTTCTTTATGATGTGCAGCTTAAAAACGAGTATGTATGTAGGAATTTTCAAGCATACAAACATATCTTAATATCTACAGCAGAACATTTTTGTTCATATTTATTGCATCCATGCAAATTGAAAGAAAAATTTTATGTTACAGAACTGCAACCAATATTCCAGCATGTGATAGCGAAGAATTTGATCAATTTAATGATGGCGACAATATTGTTTCTGATAATGTCAGTAGCAGTGGTCGTGGATCACGTGAGTTATAATTTTATTTATCTTCTTATAAAGGATATTAGGAAATGGAATATAACAAATAATCCGTCACAATTACCTCTTCACCATCTACTAAGCTCCTTCGGATAATCTGTACATTACAGCATCCATTAATACTTACACAATGACAAAATGTCAGTAATACTTACCGCACTGTGGATAAAAGTAAAAATTTTCATCTATATGAATATGGGTATATCCCTCCAAGCAAGAATGACCCTGTAGTTCATCTTCGTCGCAAATACTTTCACATACACCACATGTGTACGACAGTGACAGAGTTTGCTATAGTACAAGAAATACAAATTCACAAATAATAAATTTTTGTGAAATTAAAGAAGGGTGTTACGAAAAGGTCTGTTTTGCCTCACTCGGGGAAAGTAGAAGAAACATCATTTCACTCTTCTTTACTGATTATTATGAATTTTGATCATTAGTAAAAAAATTAGATAAAAAGGATTAGATACTGATCATTATGAATTTTTTGGCATTTAATACATAATTTTAATATTGTTGAAGGTAATAGCAGGTGTCGCTCTATAGATGACTCTCAGAGATCTTTTGATGAAATTGCTCATGCCATCAGTCAACCTGTTACAATTAGCATGCCGCCGTTTATTTCTCCGCCACAAACTGATAAAGCGCAAGCAATTGCCAATCTCATTGCTATCCAACTTAGGGAAGTACCCCCACAACTTCTGGATCAATTAATGATACAATTATTGCAAGTTATTAATACCGCAAAGGAACAAAACCTATAATACCTATAATATACAGATCACTTTATTATATGTATTTATAATAATATATAAATATTGTAATATGTTTTGTCATATGAAAATATAATTGTGACTTTTATTTCTATTTTACTTATTTCTATTGTTTTGCCACGATATCGCTCCTTCATTATTAAAATAACGGCAAAATTCATTTCTAATTTCTAAACATTGTTTAGCACTCATGTTTGATCCACAGTTAGAAATATCTTTCAATGCACAACCATCTTCCATGATGGTTCGCCATGATCCTGGTTTGAAGCCATTTGGATAGCATGAATCATCGACATCGACCAAAGTCGAAGGCACATATACGTTCTCATCAATATCTTGTCGGCGAAGCCAATTGTGGAGACAAACAGTTGCCTGAATCATTAGTTTGGCATTCTCAGGACTGGCGATAATTGGTTTTCTATAGATTCTCCACTGACTTGCCAATATACCAAATGTATTTTCTACAACTCGTCTCGCACAACTCAAACGATAATTGTATACATCTTGTTCTGGTGTAAGCCCACCTCTACCTGGATAAGGACGCAATAAATATGGCTTTAAAGGAAAAGCTTCGTCTCCCACAAGACAGTATGGTAGAATACGTCCTGCTTCTCCAACCGCTGCTGGCTGTGGAATATTCATTCTGCCTTCATCAAACGCTTTCCCTATAGCGCTGTCCTTAAAGATGCCACTATCGCTTCGTTGTCCGTATGCCCCAATGTCCACAAAACGGATCACATAATTTGCGTCACAAATAGCCATGAGGACTATGCTGTGACTGCGTTTGTAATTAAAAAACGTTGATCCAGCATTATCGGGACACTAAAAATGAGAATTATTATTTTAAATTGCACTTCTTTTTAAATTATATTGTATACTGACAATGAATTTACGCACTTGAATGATGACATGCTTGCCATCGATGGATCCAATGCAATGAACAAAATTCCATGAATTTTCATAATCATTTACGATATTCAGTCTCTTTCTTCAAAATGACCAGGAAGAACCAAAGGACACAAACTATCCCAAATTGCTTCGCATGTTTCACGAATGATAGTACTCACTGTTGTGACTCCCACAAGATATTGATATGACATTGAGGTCATGGAGTCTCCGGAAGCGAGATATCTACAATATTCCATATATAATATAAAAATATTAATGTTTTAAACAAAAATGTGTAATGTTATTATGTAAATATACTGAAAAAATGCTAAGTTAAAAACATTAAATTTTAAACAAACCTCAATGTTAGTGCCAATCGTTCAGGTGGTGTGATGGATTGTCGAACAATGTCTTGCTTTTGTAATTTTGGTCCGACCATGCCCAACAATTCTTCTAACTGAATTGCAGTCATCCGAAAATAATTGTGAAATCTTATGTCCTCCAATACTAACTTCGGGACCGACGCAAAGAAAAAACTGTGTTTGGAACGATTTTCGAAAAGTGGTGCTACCCAATATTTTTTCTTTTTATACGGTCTTTTCTTTTTCAATAAATTCATCATAGCAAGTACAGCGACTATGCGTCGCCTCCTAACTTCTACCGCAACTGTAGCTGCTACTATACGTCTGTATTGTTCCACGTACTCGATGTACTTGCTATCATAATCCATTTTTAAGCAACGTTAATTGTAGGCTCAAAATGACATTTTTTAGTTTTTTAATTATGATAACTTTTCAACGCTGCTTTGCATTGAAGTGGAGCGAAGATAAAACGCTAGCTCACGCTGGCTTTTCTTCGCTCCATGAAAAGGAAGGAGGCGATAGCGATAGCTTTTTCAACGCTGCTTTGCATTGAGGTGGAGTGGGGGTAAAACGCTGGCTTTTCTTCGCTCCATGAAATTGCACCTTTAGCATATAGCGCGATTTACGTCGCGCGCGATGTCCAATGAGAGCTCTCAGTTTCTTTGAAAAAGCGGGCCCCATTGAACATTGCGCATCGCGCATATCCTGAGGCTCTTACTAAATTCCATCAGCCAATCAACTTGTCTAATAATACTTTTTGTAAAACTCTTATATTAATTTAAAAATAACAACTTTACAATTCTACTAAAAAATCTACTAAGAAAAATTAATTCTACTAAAAAATCTACTAGTCACTAAATGTCATTTTTACATACCAGATGCAAGTCAAATTTTACTAGATCTAGTAGAAATTCTACTGAGTTGGCAACACTGTTTGAAATCATGCGAAATTTTGACATGGGATTACCTATGCGTTAATTTTGATCGCCAGTGTATATACGTATAATTTAAGTTTGAGATCAGTACTTAACGTAACGTAACGCTTTACGGAAGAACTCGTGCGATAGCTCTAAGTAAGCTAGATTTCTGCTAGTTGTAAACTGTTAACTTATGTCGAAACCGAAAAGTTTTGACCATGTAGTTACGAACAACGGAATCAAGCAGTGATTGTCGAAACGTTACGATTTCGGTATAAATTAATGGTTTACAGCCAGCATAAATCCAGTTTTAGCAATTAGAGGGACATGTCACTAACTTGAATAACTTTATCCTCGTGTCCACAATAGGTGCATCTAGAAGCACGACCGTACGAAGACTAATCTTCATACATGACCGCTTACTAAGCGCTTAGTGATCTCTCGCATCTGATTGGTGTATCTTTTTAGATTTAAAGGAATGCCGATCAGATGCGAGAACTCGTTAAGCGCTCAATGAACGGTCGTGCTTCTGGATGCACCCAATACTAGAACTCGGTCAGAACAGATTTCGATCCGAAAAATGTGTACCTATAAAATTGCAAGTGAGTCAAATAGACGCTTTTTATTTTTATTTTTATTTTTATCCTAGATAGAAAATAAATGCATAATTATTGCACCTTTCCATTCATAACATTTCTCAATAATTTTCATAAGATTATTCTACTAAACGCATATCGATCTTTTATTGAAATAGAATTTTATAACTATAAGTTCTAAATATTGACAAAATTATATTGCTCTTTTGAAATTAATTGTTTTATTGTCCACAAACGTGTCGAATAGGAATGACATACAATTTTGAATTAAATTTAATTTTCCACATCTTTCCCTGTATTTCATGCAAAGGACAAAAATCACATTACTTTTTATTTCCTCTGCAGCATTAATATTCAAATGCTCTGATGAGACTAGTCGTGAATATAAAACATCTGCTTTATTCAATTGATAACCAACAATATAAGTTGTATTATTTGGACATTTAACGATGTCATTTAATTGTCACTGTTTTCATCTTTTGTCATGATACAATTATTTGTTTCACTGTTACAATCGATTTCATAACTTCCTATTAATATTAGTTTCCTGTATTGTGATTCAACAATATCTTGAATTTCATTGGCTAATAAACCAGTAGCATGTCTTGTTTTTACTTCAAATTTATAAAGTGAATGTAACGATGTGTTCATGCTTTCATACCGGTTTTGCTTTCTTTCAGTGTATCGTCGTATAACTTGCTGTAATGGTTTTTCTGCCTTGCACAGAAAACTTTTTAAAGTTTGTAAAAAGTTTCAAATCTAAACGAGCTAAAGGAATCAAGTGGTCCAAATTTGCGAAACTCATTAGATAGGTGTAATAAATTATGTACGTTATGAGACACATATTCTTTACCATAAAGTTTTTCAAATGATTCCGCAAAATGTTGTAACAGTTTTTCTGCATAATTTATATTATTTGTATTTACTATTAGCATTGGCCTTACGAGTATTGATATAGCTACATGTAACGTCAAAAAATGTGTATATACAGGGTGATTCAGAATAACCACTTGTCCTTTCATAGACATATTCGTGGTGATATTCTGAGACAATTTTTCCTCTAACAAAAATTTGTCCGGAGCTTAGATTTTGAGATACAACAACAAACAGTTAACGTATTACGAGCCGGATACAAGAGGCAGTCAGGGGCCGCGCAACTCATTGTTACACGCGGGTCGACCGGGCTCCCGCTGCGATCAGCTGTACAGAGTCGTAAACACACACACACACACACACACACACACACACACACACACACCCACACCCACACCCACACCCACACCCACACCCACACCCACACCCACACCCACACCCACACCCACACCCACACACACACACACACACACACACACACACTCTCTCTCTCTCTCTCTCTCTCTCTCTCTCTCTCTCTCTCAAATGGAGTAGCTGTGTGAAACATCGCTCTGTCTTTATAGTGTCTTTTCAGACAGAAAAAGATCAGGAGGAGAGTAGAAAAGTTGGTGTAGTGATAGTTGCATAGACCGGGGATAGTAAGCATTGTTATCTAGCCGGGATGTGCAGATCTGTGAATGCCTGAGGTACATTACTGATCAGGTGTATTGCCGAGGTTATGGCATGCAGGCATTGAGGTGGACGGAATCTGCTGACGTGTAGGCGGACGGCGGCGGAACGCAGGTGCTGACGATTGGTGCTGACGATCGGTAAATTATGGAAGAAGATATGGAATACCGATGCTCGGCATGCAAGAAGGCTATTAAAACTGAAGTAGTGCAATGCAAATCATGCGTTAAACTGTTTTACCATCCAGGCTGTGTTTGTAAACACAAAATTTATAATAGAAATAATGAACTAATACAGTGTCATGGTCCTTTTGAAAAATTTGTGATTGAGAGTGATAATGGAGAAGGAGCAAAGACAGGTAGCAATAGAGATAGACTAGGATCGACAGGAGCGTCTGGAAGACCAGGCACAAGCAGGAGTGGATCACCAAGCATGGATGCAAAAATAGATTGGCTTGTGAAAACAGTCAAAGAAATAAAAGACGAGACTATATGTAAGAAAGAAATTAAAACCATGATAAAGGAAATTGTCCAACTGGAGTTTAAGAGTATCAAAGAAGAACTAGAAGAAGTAAGAAGGATGCTGTCCACTGGACCTAACAATCCATCAAGAGGAGCACAGAAGAGTTTCAGTGAGATAGTTAAAGAAAAGAAGAAAGAAAATGTTATAATTGTTAAACCAAAGGTCCAGCAAGAAAATGTTGATACGGCAATGTTAATAAAAAAGAAGATAGATATAAAGAATATGGAAATGGGAGTAACAAAGTTAAGGAAAGGAAACAATGGTACAGTCATCCTGGGATGTGAGACTGGAGAAGAAATGGCAAAATTGAAAACTACAGTACAAAACAAGTTGGGTGATAACTTTAAAGTTACTGAGTCACTACAGATGAAGCCAAAATTAAAAATTGTATATATCGACGAAGAAGAATGGAAGATGAGTGATGAAGAATTAATTGATACAATCAAAAAGCAGAATAAATCTGGAATACGTGAAGAAAGTAATATGAGAATAGTGAAAAGATTAAAAACTCAATCTAATAGAAGAGGTAAAACAGAAGGCGCCATAATAATCGAAGTTGATGAAAGAACTCATGAATTAATGTTGAGTCAAGGAAAGATAAATATAGGATGGAAAAGATGTCCTGTATTTAATCATATCAGTGTCATGAGATGCTTTAAATGTTGGGGCTACCACCATATTGCGAAAAACTGTAAACGAGATGTAGCGTGTCATAAATGTGCGGGTAATCACAACTCAAATGAGTGTACATCAAATAAGAAGAAATGTATCAACTGTATGTATAAAAACCAAACGTACAATCTGAAGATAAAAGATGACCATGATGCATTGAGTCCAGAGTGTCCGACATTAAGAGGGTTCTACAAGAGGAGAAGAGAAGGGCCGGCTGGGAGGATACAAAATAGCAATTACAGAAAGAAGAGGAACAGATAATATATACAAATGCGCAAAGTTTAATGGCACACAAGGACGAGATACAGCACCAGATTATGAAGAAATTAAATCCGGCAGTTATTGCACTGTCGGAGTCGAGACTGACTGCGGAAATTGAAGACAGCGAAATAAATGTATCGGGTTACAGTGTGGTTAGATGTGACGCGGAAAATAGGAATACAGGGGGGTTTACTCTGTATGTAAGAGATGATATCAAGTATGGTGGTATCAAAAAAATTGGAAAGGGTTGTGTGGTGCGTTGCAATAGAAGTAAAAAAGAAATTGTTTAAAGGAGTGTTAATGGTAATATATCATTCATCGAGTGCGTCACATGGAGAGTTTATAGGATTCTTAGAGGAAATAGTAGAAGAATTAACGATAAAAGAAGAGTGTATAATATTAGGGGACTTTAATATAGATTGTATGATAGACTCTTATTATACAAATAAACTACTAACGACTATGCAAAGTCTTGGTATGGAAGCAATATGTTGATAAACCAACGAGAGTTACCAAAAATGGTAAAACAATTATAGATCTAGTTTTTGCGAATAAAGAAATAAATGTAGAAGTTAAGTACGAACCTAAGATAACGGATCATGCGTGGATAAAAGTCGCGATAAATACGAACAAGATTGTAAATAAATATAAAGAATACAGTGATAGGGATTATAGTAGATATAATGCGGATGAGTTTGTTAAGCTAGTAGAGAGTAACCTAGAAAAAGGATATGATTTAGTAATTAATGATTTAGATATTAATGTAAGGGCAAAGAATTTAATTAATAGTATTGTAGATGCACTAGAGACCTCAGCACCTAAGAAAATTTTTAAAATACCGAAAATATGGGAAGGGAAAAAATGGTATACAAAGGAAATAGAAGAATTAGCGACAAGAAGAGATAAGGCATATAGAAAAGCACTGTACGATAGCACGGAACAAAACTGGCAACAATTTAAAATTGAAAGAAATGCAGTAGTTAATTTAATTAGAACAAAGAAAAAAGAATATTATGAAAACATGATTGATCATAATAGTAACAATCCTGCAGCTATGTGGAAATCATTAAAAGAAATTATTAGAGGAGGACCAATAGGCGCGAAAGTTGTAGAAAATATAGATTTTGAAATATTAGATAATAATATAGAGTGTAGTATAGCTGATAAATTTAACTTATATTATATACAAAGTATTAAAGACATAGTTATATCTATAGATAAGAATTTTACAACGAGCACAAATAAGAGAACTATTTATTGTATTGAAAAGAAGGGAGAGTTAGATAAATTTGAGTCAATTACGACAGAAGAGGTAAAAATAATCGTTAGGGAATTACCAAAAAAGAAAGGTACAGAAGAAGGAATAACTAGTGATTTATTAACGGTGTTTTGTGTCATAGGAGAGGAATATTGTGATATAATAAATAAGTCATTGAGTGAGGGTTGTTTTTTAAAAGGATGGAAGACATCCACGATAATTCCAATACCAAAAGTAGAGAAACCTAAGAGGGCAAGTGATTATAGGCCTATAAATATACTACCAATATATGAAAAGGTATTAGAGAAAATAGTTAAAAAACAAATTGAGGATTACCTAGAAAAGAACAATATCATAACGGAACATCAGTCGGGATTCAGAAAGAATTATTCGTGTGAAACAGCAATTCAAACAGTTATTGATGAATGGAAATTGATTATTAGTGAGAGACAAATAGTAGGAGTTATTTTTGTAGATCTTAAACGGGCATTCGAGACAATTGATAGAGGAAGATTATTAGAGAAATTATATCAGTACGGTATTACAGGAACAGTTCTAAAATGGTTTAAGTCGTATTTAAAAGATAGAATGCAACAAGTTCAATTTAATGATGGATGGTCTAAGATACTGATTACGGAATACGGAGTGCCACAGGGTTCGGTACTGGGCCCATTGTTGTTTATAATATATATGAATGATATTGTTAATGTTTGCTCGGAAGTGTAGTATAAAAATGTTTGCAGACGATACCTTAATATATGTAACAGGTGAGAGTAGTGTGGAAGTAGAGAGGAAATTGAATATTGCATTTAACGCAGTGGAGGAATGGATGAATACTAATAAACTGAAATTGAATGCAGGAAAAACGAAATATATGTTAGTTAGAAGTATAAGAAAAGAATTGAGAGGCAATACTATTGTAAAATGCTTGGATGGAAATGAGATTGAGCGCGTAGAAATAATGAAATACTTAGGTGTAATTATTGATGATAGACTTAGATTCAGCGGTCACTGCGATTACATGCTAAAGAAAATAGGGAAGAAAACAAGTTTTTTAAACAGAATAGGGAATTATATCTCGGCTTACACTAGATGTACGATATATAAGTCAATAATAGCACCTCACTTTGAGTACTGTGCGAGGCTACTAATTGATATGGGAGATACACAACTAAGCAGGCTCCAAAAAGCGCAAAATAGAGCTATGAGAGTCATATTGCAATGTGACAGACGTACCAAAGTAAAATGTATGCTACAAACGCTGCAATTTATGAACATAAGACAAAGGCTGTACTACAATACGTGCATATTTATTTTTAAGATCTTAAATAATATGATGCCGGAGCAATTTAGTAATAGACTTAGAATAATAGGGCAAGAACGCGAAACTAGGCAGACAGGAAACATTGCAGTTGATTTCCGCAAAACAAGAAGCGCGCAGAAAAGTTTATTTTATGAGGGTGTGCTAATGTATAACGCATTACCACCCGAAATTAAACATTGTAATTGCTATAAAAGGTTTAAACGAATGTTAAAAGAATTTGTTATAAATGATGTAACATAAAATTGTATTTATATATATGTTGTGAAAATAGCTGAGAAAGCTAATAAACAATCAATCAATCAATCAATCAATCCCTCTCCCTCTCCCTCTCCCTCTCCCTCTCCCTCTCCCTCTCTCTCTCTCTCTCTCTCTCTCTCTCTCTCTCTCTCTCTCTCTCTCTCTCTCTCTCTCTCTTACGCTGTCATTTTAATCATGCTAACTTTAACTCGAAAATAATATCTGATTATTTGCCATCTTGTCTTTAAATAATTCTGATAAAAGAAATGTATCACTTGTGCGAGTGTAAATATCAGATCACTTAAATATTATTTTTAAGTAAAAGATAAAATATTTAAAATGAGAAAGAGAGGGAGGGAGAGAGAGAGAGAGAGAGAGAGAGAGAGAGAGAGAGAGAAAGAGAGAGAGAGAAAGAGAGAGAGAGAGAGAGAGAACAGGGGGAGAGAGAGTACACGTTCGGACAAGTTTGAAGATGTTTACTCACGTACTATCCTGTCAACTGATTGCTCTCGCGATGAAATACGTAATGCAGAATTATTTCACTTTCAGCACATTCACACACTCACCTCACTACTCACTTAACCAAAGCAAACAAGTATTATTTAACAAACCGATCGATTAATTTTCAACTTTAATCACTACGAATTACTACGAATCACTATCGATCACCACTAATTACTCGACGCGTTAGAATTACTCGAAGAAAGAAACACGTGTTTACGCGACAACTTGTGTTTATTCGCGGTAGCAAGCAACATAACCCGATTACGAGTCTGTTCTTTTTCTCTGC
The DNA here is from genome assembly GCA_928718305.1 of Tetramorium bicarinatum. Classification (NCBI taxonomy): domain Eukaryota; kingdom Metazoa; phylum Arthropoda; class Insecta; order Hymenoptera; family Formicidae; genus Tetramorium; species Tetramorium bicarinatum. The sequence continues at coordinate 1,454,099 of OV788323.1, forward strand.
ATTGCTGCACCAGTGCAATAAGTGCAGCAGTGTAGCGAAAAAGAATATTCCCATTGTGTCGAACGCGTGATTGCTTGAAGTGAAAAATTACATGTTTCAAAATGAAAGTATCAATAAATATGATTTGTACTAATGGAATTAATTAAAAAATACCGCAAAATCAAGTTTTTTATTATTGAAAATGATGATTAATTGTATTTAATGTAATTAAGTTTATAATTAAAGAAGTAATATTTAATTATTACTTCTTGTATATATATATATATATATATATATATATATATATATATATATATATATATATATATATATATAGGGTGTTTCAGAAATAGTTGGCCAAACTTTAAGAGCATATTCCACTCATTGTAAGGATGAAAAAAAGTCATATAAACATGGGTTCGACGCTTCCTTTTCAAGTTATAAACATTTTTTATTAACTTTACTTACAGACTTTAACAACATTTAAACTGCAAAAACATTTCAATTCGATGTTAAAATAAGCAAAGATTAAGAGGATAGCGCAATACTGCATAAATTATTAAGATTGGTATAGATGCACAAGTACAATTTGAGAAACATACAATCATTACACAGGCCCACAAGAAAAAGTTGTCTGTTGCCATTGACTAGACCATATTCCCATGTATTTTGGCCCGCTGAAACCGAATATGACCTCAGTTTTGTCTCTACACGTCAAAATTTATTAATGGATTCTTGAAGGTTTTTTGACTATAAAAAAAATCCTTCCATGTTGATGAATATTATCTTCATTCTTAAATGCTTAAATAAGCACTGATTCCAATTCCATACAGAGCTATCTAAAAACTTTGTTTACTTCAGAGGGTGAATAGAAGTACAATTTATGAAACATCGATGCGAGGCATGTCGTCTGACGTAAATACGTAAACGCCCAAAAAATTACGCCTCAAAAAAGAATCCTTCTACAAAACTACGCCTAAAAAAGAACTCTTGTATTAATTACCTTTGTACAAAAAAAGGTTTTTCCTACAAAAAATGTGATATCAAGAAAGTGCGCCAACTATACAATTGGATAGTTTCATAATACTCTTTGGTTAGTGTTTATAGTCTGATTTTATATATAAAATTGTAAAAAGTACTTTTATACAAATAATTATTTTAATACAAATAAATATTTTAATATATTTTTACATATAAATATTTAAATACTATACACAAATCTTTTATAAATAAATATTTTATCGCACGCACGCACGCAGTGAGAGAGAGAAAGAGAGTTAGGCAATTAAGATATTTATTCGGTATGAAAGATAATAATTTTAACACATAATTATTTGAATACAAATAAATTTTTTTTCAAAATACTTGGCGCCGCCAAACCGAATAATTAATTGTGTAACCTTTTCTCTCTTATACATATTAAAGCAATTAAGATATTTATTCGGTTTGGCGGCGCCAAGTATTTTGAAAAAAAATTTATTTGTATTAAAATATTTATTTGTATTCAAATAATTATGTGTTAAAATATTTATTTTTCATATCGAATAAATATCTTAATTGTCTAACTCTCTCCCTCTCTCTCTCTCTCTTGCTGCGTGCGTGCGTGCGATAAAATATTTATTTATATATTAATATCTGAAAATAAACTCAATTTTATATATAAGATCAGACTATGAACACTGGCCAAAGAGTACTAGTGAAAAAATAGGTGTTTTAGTTTATGTAACTGCATTTTTATAGTTGGGGCGCACTTTCTTGATATCACATTTTTTTGAAGAATTTTTTTTAGGCGGTTTTTGGGCGCGTATACTTGGCGCATTTTTGTACCTTTTTTTGAAAAGGTAATTTTGTTAGGATTTCACACATTTTGTAGTAATTACTACCTTTTTTGAGGCGTAATTTTATAAAATTTATTGCTACTATACAATCATCTAAAATATTATTTATTAAACATATTAAACAAATATATACTTGATTCTTTTAATAAAATAAGATTAATATATCTGAAAAAATTTAATAGAATATTTAATGACCTTTGATATGACACTTCCAATTTAATTTATCTCTCTCGTATAATTATAAAATTGACATTTTTTTATTATCTTCTCTTGGAGAAAAAGGAAACTGTTACTATTAATAAACTTTCGTTATATAACTTAAATTCAAGCTATTCATTGAGCCTATTTAAAATTTTGTCGGTTCACTCGTTTTTGAGATCTAATAATCGAAGGATCCGTCAATACGACGTCTCGCGTAAAAGAGATTCGTCAGTCTCGGACACAGAGGACACTCGACTCCCTACGCTGCGCATACACTTGGCCCGCGTGATCTTCGCGACCCGGACATCCCGGTTGACGGGAGTCGTCTGGCACGGTCCCTACGCGTACCCCGGTGCCGCCGAACCCGTCGGTTCTCGTGGCGCACCTCTGTGTCGTGATCTTCGCGACTCGGACATCCCGGTTGACGGGAGTCGTCTGGCACGGTCCCTACGCGTACCTCGGTGCCGCCGAACCCGTCGGTTCTCGTGGCGCACCTCTGTGTCACGATCTTCGCGAGTCGGACATTCCGATTGACGGGAATCGCCTGGCACAGTCCCTATGCGTACCCCGGTGCCGCCGAACCCGTCGGTTCTCGTGGCGCACCTCTGTGTCGTGATCCTCGCGACCCGGACATCCCGGTTGACGGGAATCGCCTGGCACGGTCCCTACGCGTACCCCGGTGCCGCCGAACCCGTCGGTTCTCGTGGCGCACCTCTGTGTCGTGATCCTTGCGACCCGGACATTCCGGTTGACGGGAATTGCCTGGCACGGTCCCTACGCGTACCCCGGTGCCGCCGAACCCATTGGTTCTCGTGGCGCATCTCTGTGTTGCGATCTTCGCGACCCGGACATCCCGGTTGGCGGGAGTCGTCTGACACGGTCCCTACGCGTACCCCGGTGCCGCCGAATCCATCGGTTCTCGTGGCGCACCTCTGTATCGTGATCTTCGCGACCCGGACATCCCGGTTGACGGGAGTCGTCTGGCACGGTCCCTACGCGTACCCCGGTTCCGCCGAACCCGTCGGTTCTCGTGGCGCACCTCTGTGTCGTGATCTTCGCGACCCAGACATCCCGGTTGACGGGAGTCGTCTGGCACGGTCCCTACGCGTACCCCGGTGCCGCCGAACCCGTCGGTTCTCGTGGCGCACCTCTGTGTCGTGATCTTCGCGACCCGGACTTCCCGGTTGACGGGAGTCGTCTGGCACGGTCCCTACGCGTACCCCGGTGCCGCCGAATCCGTCGGTTCTCGTGGCGCACCTCTGTATCGTGATCTTCGCGACCCGGACATCCCGGTTGACGGGAGTCGTCTGGCACGGTCCCTACGCGTGCCCCGGTGCCGCCGAACCCGTCGGTTCTCGTGGCGCACCTCTGTGTCACGATCTTCGCGAGTCGGACATCCCGATTGACGGGAATCGCCTGGCACAGTCCCTACGCGTACCCCGGTACCGCCGAACCCGTCGGTTCTCGTGGCGCACCTCTGTGTCGTGATCCTCGCGACCCGGACATTCCGGTTGACGGGAATCGCCTGGCACGGTCCCTACGCGTACCCCGGTGCCGCCGAATCCATTGGTTCTCGTGGCGCACCTCTGTGTCGTGATCTTCGCGACTCGGACATCCCGGTTGACGGGAGTCGTCTGGCACGGTCCCTACGCGTACCCCGGTGCCGCCGAACCCGTCGGTTCTCGTGGCGCACCTCTGTGTCGTGATCCTTGCGACCCGGACATTCCGGTTGACGGGAATCGCCTGGCACGGTCACTACGCGTACCCCGGTGCCGCCGAACCCATTGGTTCTCGTGGCGCATCTCTGTGTCATGATCTTCGCGACCCGGACATCCCGGTCGACGGGAATCGCCTGGCACGGTCCCTACGCGTACCCCGGTGCCGCCGAACCCATTGGTTCTCGTGGCGCATCTCTGTGTTGCGATCTTCGCGACCCGGACATCCCGGTTGACGGGAGTCGTCTGGCACGGTCCCTACGCGTGCCCCGGTGCCGCTGAACCCGTCGGTTCTCGTGGCGCACCTTTGTGTCGTGATCTTCGCGACCCGGACATCCCGGTTGACGGGAATCGCCTGGCACGGTCCCTACGCGTACCCCGGTGCCGCCGAACCCATTGGTTCTCGTGACGCATCTCTGTGTCGTGATCTTTGCGACCCGGACATCCTGGTTGGCGGGACTCGCCTGACAGGGTCCCTACGCGTGCTCCGGTGCCGCCAAATCCGTTGGATAATACATTGAGATTATGGATCGATTCTCGCTATAACTGCACTGAGTTGCACTAGTTCAGCAATGCAGTTCAGGCAGTGCAGATGCCGCGTAACAGTGGCGCTCTTGCGGTAAAAAAGCGAACCTGGACATTTCCCCACCACTAGCCGGGGCGGAGGAGACGACGACGACGTTTCTTAAATGAAAATTACCCATTTTCAACTTTTTTAAACTTTACATCGCGATATCTCTGCTCGTAGTTCACGTAAAATAAAAATAATAATACTTTCATTATATAATTCGATCCTAAGCTTTCGATTAAGTCTACTTAGAATTCGATCGGTTCAGTCGTTAATGAGATCCGATAATCGAAGGATTTCTCAATACGACGTTTCGCGTAAAAGAGGCACGGCCGTGTCTCGGCGCCTCGCTGCGCGTAACTTGGCGCGCGAGACACTACCGTGCCTCTTGATGTAAATAAGAAAACGCCTAAAAAATTACACCTAAAAAAAGAACCCTTCTACAAAACTACGCCTAAAAAAAGAACCCTTCTACAAAACTACGCCTAAAAAAAGAACTTTTGTTTAAAATTACGCCTAAAAAAAGAACTCTTGTATTAATTACCTTTGTACAAAAAAAAGACAAGAAATTTATTTTTCCTACAAAAAATGTGATATCAAGAAAATGTACCAACTATAAAAATGGATAGTTTCATAATACTCTTTGATCAGTGTTTATAGTCTGAGCTTATATATAAAATTGTCTTGAGTTTATCTTCAAATACTAATTATTTCATTGATTACGAAGCATTTGAAGATGAACTCAAAACGATCTTAAAAATAAGATCAGACTATGAATACCGCCTATTGATATTAAAATATGGGCCGCTGTGCGCCGATATAAGGCTGCTGTGCGCCAATATCAGGCTGCTGTGCGCCGATATAAAGCTGTTGTGCGCTTACAAAAAACGATTGTTGTGCGGCCATATAAGTAAGAAATAAAGAAGATAATATAAAGCAAACAAATAAGTATTTTTATACAAATAATTATTTTAATGCAAATAAATATTTTAATATATTTTTACATATCAATATTTAAATACTACACAAATCTTTTACAAATAAATATTTTATCGCACGCACGCACGCAGTGAGAGAGAGAGAGAGAGAGAGAGAGAGAGAGAGAGAGAGAGAAAGAGTTAGGCAATTAAGATATTTATTCGGTATGAAAAATAATAATTTTAACACATAATTATTTAAATACAAATAAATTTTTTTTCAAAATACTTGGCGCCGCCAAACCGAATAAATATCTTAATTGCTTTAATATATTAACAATCATTTCTTATAAACTAAATTACATACTAACTTATTAACTATGATAACAATAATTTACATATATATGCGCAAAAGGAAGAAAAAACGAAACACACACACACACACACAACACACACACACACACACACACACACACACACACAGTGCTGCCAGGGGTGAGGATTTTTCCTCAAATTGGGGATTTTTTAATTCAGTGGGGAAATTATTGGGGATTTTATAAAAGTGGGGAAGTGTTGGTGAAAAATTATCATTTTTATATTTCAGATGCAGGAATATCTGAGTGTGTGCATGAAAAATAGAGGGCATATGTCATGGAAATGGTTATTGGTTGGTCCTCCATAATTTGGAAGGCCAACCAATCAGAATGATTTCGTTACTGTTCCGTTCCGCTATTTATCTATAGGGATGCCGCCTATTGGCTCCTGCAGACAGGACGCGGTAACGCTTTGTGTGCAGAAGCCATAATGCTTCTGATTGATTACGCGATACGCGTTATGGCTCCTGCACACCAGCGCGATTAACGTCGCGCGCGACGCGCGATATCCAATGAGAGTCGAGCTTTAATAAGAAAAGTCAATCCTCATTGGATATCGCGCGTCGCGCGCGACGTTAATCGCGCTGGTGTGCTGGAGCCATTACGCGGAAAATATAACCTTATGTATTCGCATCCTCAGACTCTCGCATATTCGGCATCTTATTTAATATTAATATTTAAGTCTAACAAAATAATCTTTAGCATTGTGATCTTTTTTTATACGTTCTTGTTTTATGTGACAAAGTTTTTTAGAGGTAAGCAGTTTCCATTATAAATATAAAGTTATAAAATTCTGTTAGTGTTAAATATTGATAACCTCTTTTGTAGGAAACATTTCATAATGTCAAACTCTGATAGTTACAATACAGAGGAAGAAAAATGTACTTCTTCTAAATTATTATTAAATAAGAAAAAGAAGAAGTTTATTCACAAATATAACATCAACTGGGAGACACATAAAGAGTTCAAATTATGGATCACTCCAAGTACAAAAGGCAATTTATATTTTAACTGCAAAGTCTGCAATGAAGATTATTTGGGTGGAATTTCAGCTGTAAAAAGACATAATTTGTCTAAAAAACATACCAGTAAGCTTAATGCTGTGAAAAATACAATACCTATGCTTAATATGCCTTCAGTATCCCGGAATGTAAATCTTTCGAAGAACATCAAAATTGCAGAACTGAAGATAGCAATGTTTATTGTTGAACATAATATTTCATTCCAGACTTCAGATCATCTAGTTTGATTAAAGATATATCTAAAGATATTGAAGTTCCTAAGAATGTGTCATGTAATAAGACAAAATGTAGTGCTTTAGTAAAAAATGCTTTAGGCCGTGGAATATTGGAGGATCTTTTTGCTTGTATGAATAATAAATTTTCTATTATAGTGGATGAATCTACGGATTGTTCAAGTGTAAAACATTTAGCTGTTATCGTAAGAATGACAATTAATTTTACCGTTAGGGATGAATTTTTATGTTTACTACCATTAAGTAAGGCAACAGCTCAAAATTTATATAATGCTGTAACTAATTTTTTTGTTGAAAATTATATTGATTATAAAAAACAATTAATAGGATTAGGGGCAGATGGAGCCAATGTAATAATGGGTGCTAACAATTCTTTTCAGTCATTACTTAAAAATGATATTCCAAACTTATTTGTTTTAAAATGCACTTGTCACTCATTGGCTTTATGTGCTTCTTATGCATCTGAAAAGTTGCCAAACTATGTAGAAGAATTAGTTCGAGATATTTATAATTATTTACAATATAGCTATAAAAGGCAAAGTACATTTCAAGAATTCCAAAAATTTTTGGAATTAAAACCTCATAAAATATTACAAATGTCTCAAACTAGGTGGCTATCTTTACATGCGTGTGTCACACGCATATTGGAACAATATGAAGCTTTAATTTTGTATTTTCAGGGTGAATATTTAATCGACAAACGAGCTGAATTAATTTTTGCTAAATTAAAAAATCCTGTTGTAAAGTTGTATTTACATTTCTTAGATTACGTTTTGCCTTTTTTGACAAATTTAAATATTGAATTTCAATCTGAAACACCTAAAATACACACTCTATATTCAAAAATTTCAACTGTTTACAAAACATTATTAGAATGTTATATAAATAGTCAATATTTAAAAAATAATGACTTATCAGTTATTCAATATAGAAATCCATCATTTTTTTTAAATCTAGAAAATGTGTATTTTGGTGGAGAATGTATGGCTATGTTAGAAAATGATCAAAACATTTCTTCGAAAGATAAACATAATTTCAGAGTTAATTGTTTGAATTTTTATATTGAATGTGCGCATCAGATTTACAAACGATTTCCTTTCAAATCAGAATTTATTTCACAATTGAAAAATTTACAATTTATTGATCCAAAAAATATGAATAAAATAATTTCTATAGCGCCTGCTGCAATACATTTTAAAGATTTATTAAATTTAAATATCAAAGAACTTGACAATGAATGGCGTCTATTAAGAAATTACGAAAATTTATCAAGAGAAGATAATTTCTTAACATTTTGGAAAAATGTTAATTCAATAGAAAATGGTGATGGCACTAAAACTTTTTCAAATGTTTGCACGCTGGTATCTATGATTTTGAGTCTTCCACACAGTAGTGCAGCAGTGGAGAGAATTTTTAGTATTATCAATCAAAATAAAACAAAAGTTAGAAATTGTTTGTCAACAGAAACCCTTTGCGGTATTCTTTATTGTAACAATTATCTTAAACTAGAAAATAAAACATGCTTTAATTTTACTGCTATACAAAATATGTTACAAAAACATAATGATAATATGTATAAAAATTAAATTTTGACTACGAGATAAATAAGTCAATTATTTATATTTTGCATATTGAATGGTTTAAAATTTAATTTATACGTAATAATAAGAATTTAATAAGTAAGAATAGATAAAAATGTAACGTATTAACAAAACTAAAGACATTTTTTACTTATAACTCGGTCTGATTCTGGGACACAAAAAACCAATTAAAGTACCAAAAATTTAATTTATATTTTATTTAATTATACATTCATAATCCAGAGTCAAATCGAGTCACAAATTAAAAATATTATAAATAATGTTCTATTTACTTGTGAGATACAGAAGACTGTTTTTATTTTGAAGTTAACATTGTATTAAAAAGATTGCAATATATATTATAATGTTCTGTTTATTTGTGATATACTTGTGAGATACAGAAGACTGTTTTTATTTTGAAGTTAACATTGTATTAAAAAGATTGCAATATGTATTTTAATGTTCTGTTTACTTGAAACATTGCATATGATATTGTATTGAAAAGATTGTGATATTAAAAAATTATTATTTGTATGATGTTATATCATTACATTTACCATACATGCATTTACGTAACATTAGCAACAAATATTGACATACAATTATAGCTAGTTGATATTCTAAATGCTCCATAATGTTTCCATTTTTTTATTTCCTTTAAATAAAGAGAAGGATAAACAGCATTCTGAGAAAAACAGCAGTCGAAGCGTGAACTAGACTATACCCTATGATATATATTAACATAGGGTCTATGTTAATATTTAAATCTGTTTTTTAGCTGAATTTTTCACGCCGTTCATCTTTCCTCGTTTTCTTTCCAATATGGAGAGAAAAAGCAAAAAGATAAATAGTGCAAGTTTAGTTAAAAAAGACAGATTTATTGGGGATTTTTCGATAACGGTTGGCACTGTTTTAGTAAGCTAGGTGGGGATATAAATATTTTATACCTGGCAGCACTGCACACACACATCTGCGCACGCAAAACACATTAAGAGAGAAAAGATTAGATAATTTATTCAGTTTGGCGGCGCCAAGTATTTTGAAAAAAAATTTATTTGTATTTAAATAATTATGTGTTAAAATTATTATTTTTCATACCGAATAAATATCTTAATTGCCTAACTCTTTCTCTCTCTCTCTCTCTCTCTCTCTCTCTCTCTCTCTCTCTCACTGCGTGCGTGCGTGCGATAAAATATTTATTTGTAAAAGATTTGTGTAGTATTTAAATATTGATATGTAAAAATATATTAAAATATTTATTTGCATTAAAATAATTATTTGTATAAAAATACTTATTTGTTTGCTTTATATTATCTTCTTTATTTCTTACTTATATGGCCGCACAACAACCGTTTTTTGTAAGCGCACAACAGCTTTATATCGGCGCACAGCAGCCTGATATTGGCGCACAGCAGCCTTATATCGGCGCACAGCGGCCCATATTTTAATATCAATAGGCGGTATTCATAGTCTGATCTTATTTTTAAGATCGTTTTGAGTTCATCTTCAAATGCTTCGTAATCAATGAAATAATTAGTATTTGAAGATAAACTCAAGACAATTTTATATATAAGCTCAGACTATAAACACTGATCAAAGAGTATTATGAAACTATCCATTTTTATAGTTGGTACATTTTCTTGATATCACATTTTTTGTAGGAAAAATAAATTTCTTGTCTTTTTTTTGTACAAAGGTAATTAATACAAGAGTTCTTTTTTTAGGCGTAATTTTAAACAAAAGTTCTTTTTTTAGGCGTAGTTTTGTAGAAGGGTTCTTTTTTTAGGCGTAGTTTTGTAGAAGGGTTCTTTTTTTAGGCGTAGTTTTGTAGAAGGGTTCTTTTTTTAGGTGTAATTTTTTAGGTGTTTTTTGAGCGCGTATACTTGGCGCATTTTTGTACCTTTTTTTGAAAAGGTAATTTTGTTAGGATTTCACACATTTTGTAGTAATTATTATATTTTTTTTTAGGCGTAATTTTGTAGAAGAATATTTTTTAGGCGTTTTCTGGGCGCGTATACTTGGCGCATTTTTGTACCTTTTTTTGAAAAGGTAATTTTGTTATGATTTCACACATTTTGTAGTAATTGTTATGTAAACAATACTTACAAAAAACGATTGTTTTGCGTCCATATAAGTAAGAAATAAAGGAGATAATATAAAGCAAACAAATAAGTATTTTTATACAAATAACTATTTTTATACAAATATATGTTCAGTATATTTATTTTTTACCAACTCTTTGTAAAAAAAGTATGTAAAGATCTTTAGCGCCTCTAGGCCATTGTCTTTTTTTAATTTGTGCATCATCAGCCTCAATCCAACTATTAGACATTCCTTCTTTACATATACTTGGGTAATGTCCTTCCTCAATACTCGAACCATTATGAAATATAGCATTCATTACTTTATACGATTGTCCAGCTATTGATACTTTAGTCGTTGGAATAGCACTTACATTAAATTTACGTATTTCTTTTACTACTTTATCATCTTGTGAAGAAAATAATACTAAATGTATGATAATTATATCTTTTGCTAATGTTAATTCATTCTTAAATAATATTTCATTTCCGTAACAATATACACAGGATCCGTTATTATCTTACTGACACCAATGTGACAATGTAGCATTTAATATATTGAGATTATAACTTTTCTTTTTTAAATTGTTTATAGGTATTGAAAGAATTAAATAATTATAAGTAGTTGTTTTTGTATTCTCACAAGATTTACACCAAGTAGTAGAAATTACTTTACACTCTACTAAATGTCTTATACAATCATATTTTGCGCACAGAACTGTAAGAAATTCAAATGCATCTCGTTTTATGTTTATCGAGAAAGGTTCTCCTAAATATTGCCGTACTGCATATGTATTCAAATTGCACATTCTATTTTCATATCGATGCATTATCATCCTTAAAATATTTGATTTATCACACTTAAGCAATTCTTTTCTAATGATACTTAAATTTAACAAACATTGTAATATTGCATTTGCGTAACATGAAACTTTATCCATATTTTGAAAACCATGTATAATCCAAGTAGTATTTTGCCAAGATTTTTGATCTTGACAGTTCTGTTGAATAGCATCAACTACTTTTGACAATGCCCACGGAGCATCTTTTACTTTGCGAAAACGTTCTTTTGAAACAGTAATCATTTCTACTTCTGGTTTGTGGATTTGTCTCAGCCGATTATATTCAATAATGGCTTCCTCGTTAGCTTTTACTGCCGAAGGATCGTAGTTAATCAAATACAACCCTTCTAGAGACGTTACTCGTGATAATGCAACGTAAATTTGACCGCAATTAAATATAGAGTTACCTATGTCCATAATAGCATTTTGTAAGCTTAAACCTTGACTTTTATAAATAATAATTCCATAACTTAGACACAGTGGAAATTGTTTTCTAATAACGTACGCTCTATCTATTACTTCAAATTTAACGCTCACTCTTTCAATTGAATGTTCTGATCCCGATGGCAAAAGAAGTTTGATTTCTTCTACACGATCAGAAGATGGATCTCGTATAACTGAAATTACTTTAGCTATTGTACCATTCACAAGACCCAAGGTAGCATCAATATTACGCCTTATCATCACTTTTGCTCCAATCTTAATTACAATTTCCTTCGAAAGTCCAGCAGTTTTAGAATTATCATCATCATTATTTGACAATACTTTTAATACTTTCTTTTTTACATATGGAATACAATCAATCACATCTTCGGCAACTAATATTATCTCTTTCTCAGTAACGCGATTTAACATTACAGTATTAAGAACATCACACATATGACAAGTAGGTAATAAACAAACAGCGTCCGACGGTAAATCAGTAATAAAATTACATAATTCGTTCAATCTAGATTCAAAGAAATCACCTTTGAAAGATATTTTTCTGCTTTCGAGAATCTCACAATCAGATTTTGTCACTAAACCAATACGAATTCTCGACAACTGTCTATAAGACTCATCCCCTTGTTGACGCATATTGATCGTCAATTCATCATAATCAAATAATGTAGTCCACAAATTAACAGCATTTAGAGAACCAATATATTTATTAATTTTGTCATTTGACAATCGCACGAAAACGGGATCTTCGCGTACAGGAGGTAATTGAAGTAAATCACCAAATAAAAGAATATACCTTCGACCGAACCAACCGTCTTCACAAGTAGTATCAAATAAAAACTTCATTAGTATCAAATATTTCAGACATTCGAAGATGTATATATATTAAAATCAAATTAGATATCATTGACACTTCATCAATTACAAGAAGAACAACATCTTTAAGATCTGCTCGTAAAACTTTCAACACATGATCAGACAATTGCTTATACTTTGGAGTTTGACCGTGTTCAACAGGTAACTGAAGCAATCTGTGAACCGTCAAACCATCTATATTAAATGCTGCTATGCCAGTAGGTGCTGATACGGCGGTATCTTTATTGAGATTTTGTCTTATCCAGCATTTAATTGTTTTAATTAAGAAACTCTTTCCAGTATTATCTTCTCCGCTAACATATAATCGTAATACTGAATTATCTGAACGTACAGTATCAATGACTCTATCGAATACTCTTCTTTGATCCATATTTAATTTTGCTATCATTTCAGCTACATCGATCTTCTCATCTATTTTATTACCAAGATCCCTAAAATCTTGCATCGCTTCACCAGCTTCAATATTTTGAACACCTATCGGACTGTCAGAGTCATCCTGAGACACATTTTTTTGTGAATCTTCTTCTAAACGTTGTTGAACTAACTCATTTACAATTTCAAATGCTTTTTGTAATTCTTCTAATTTTTCGTGATATTGCAATGCAATATTCGTAAGATGTAGTTTTATGTTATGAAATGATTGTGCATAAGTATCACAATTATCTCTAAGATCCTCTAATTTCCGCCATGGTTTAAACATAAGCAGTAAAGAAAAGAAATAGTCTTCCGGTTGTTTATTAACATTATGTCAATAATGATTTATAAGACATCCACGTTGTCGTTGTTTAATGTAATGACTATTATCTATTTTATAATATTCAATATTTTTACTTGGCGGTTTGATTTTTGTAATGTCGTACCATTGTACAAATTCATAAAGAGACTTTGATTCCAATTCTTTCGGTCTTTGCGGATAATAATTATCTATTACAGATGGACAAAATATGTTTATAGATTCACCGTCAAGAGCTTCAATTTCTTTACGACTTTTTAATTTCCTATGCCGTATGGGATTAACATCTAGCCATTTAATGGTTGTATTTCGATCAGTCCCATATAAAGAAATTCCTAATAATGTATCAGCAGCTTCGAGAGCACCACATTCTCTTTGTGTCATGGAACGTAAAGCAAAATTCCAAAGATAACTTGCCAATGATTTGTTTTTATTATCCTTACTATCAAGATCAAAATCAGACAGTTCACTTTTTCCAGCTTTATTCAAATACTTAGTAACATACCAAGTAAGCAATGATGATTTTTCACCAATAAATTGTATATCCATATTTCCTTCCCATGCAGTAAGAATAACAGGATTATAATCATTAATATCACCTTCATTATCTGCTCGAGGAACATCATACAATCTGCTTTTATGTTTCAATTGTTTTCTACTTGCTATCGAAGTTGCCACATCTCTTATAATCAATGTTTCAGTAATGGGACGAGGAAATCCAAAACGACATAACTTTACGTCCTACGAATAACTTTACGTCCTACTTTTTTAGATCTAAGACAATAATCATTATGTTTATGTCGTTGATGCGTATCGACACGTCTGTACAATAATGGCGATATATTTTGGTCTAGCATTTTGCAACTTATATATTGTAAAATAAATCGAGAGACTTCTTCGATAGAGGATTCATCAAATATAGGTGCATCTTTAATCCAAATTAATAAATGAAAATGTTGTATACCTCTACCTTGATATTCTCTTCGCCAAAAGTAATGTGTCACTTCTCCAATTGGATGATCTTTAGAACAAATAAAATCAAGCACTGAAATTTGTTATCAAGAAATCTCGACGTTGATACAGGATCTGCAGCAACAAGTGCACTGACGCTCGACGAAGAGTCGTGCCATCCATTTACTTCACGAATATATTCACCCAAATCTTCCCATAACCATTCAGTAGGACTTAATGTTAAAAACCATGTCGCAGGTCCATAGTGCTGTGCCATACATCGTAAATCACTTCTAGGTCTACGCCAATATTGTTCCGTATTTCGAAGTGCAGAAAATATTGTATTTAAATTGGACTCCAACAATTCTTTCGACATTGCTTCTAAATATTCGGCAGCCGTGTAACGAAACCGTGGATTAGTTATATTCATTTTATGATAAATTCCACGACTTAACTGGCGAATATTCGCATTATTTAACAAATAAAAAACATATTGTTGATTTAATCTATATTGTGGATACTTAGTTTTCAAACGAGATTTGATAAATTCATGCTCTTGAAGTTTAACCGGTCTAGTTTCATCATATTGTCCATTAATACCGTATGGAAATAAATCTGGAAAACACATTAAATCCAAATTTCTTTCGCGATTATCCAAAGGTGAATCTTGAATTTTTAACATTTGATACAAAGCAGTCGCAGTCTTATTAACCTTTTTTTCATACAAAGGATAAACAGTATATTGCTCGTAATAAATATCATTTTCATCTTTCTGCGTTAACATTGCCACGCATTGATCGTGTAATGTAACTTCTGCATGAGTTTTTATCTCTTGAATTTGCAGTTCGGAATTATTACATTCGTCATTAAATGAATCTCTTGTATCATTTTCCGTTTCTTCCACCATGTGAAATTCAGGATTATTCAACTTCTCCAAACGTATCTCATCATAAGTATTAGGCAGTATAATATGAGAATACAAAGGATTATTATTTTTCAACCACATTAACGCCTCAAATACTTTTTTAATATCGACAAAATCTTCCCAGATAATTTTTGATTTAGTCGGAATATTTCGAACTATAATGTACAGTTCGTGATTTACGTTTATTGGATCAGTGTCAGAACATATTTTATTCCAAGTCTGTTGTAAAGGAAGTGGTAAATGAAACGTCCTACCTTTAACTTTTTGTATCTTTTGTCTTTCAGGTATTTTTTTATTACTGACTGTTCCCATTTTATGAACAGTTTGAAAGGCTTTAGCTCTCTGTATAAGCACTTTTTCAAATGTGTTAAGAGACGATATTACCTCGGGCACATCGTTTACAAATAGATTATTTAAAATACAATACGCAGGCATGAAGCTGCTACGAAACTTCCCTTCACAATAATTACATATATATTCTAGATTAATTTTTCGTTGCTCTACATACACCATTAAGTCTCTCCAAATTGAAATATCTCTCTGTGCTTGAAGTTGACTAATTTTAGAAACGTTCCTTTTAAAACAAAGTTTTTCACATGACACACAAATATACCGTGGCGTATCTACAGAACGTTTAGTCAAAGCCTTAAACGCATTATGATATTTAGAAATAATATTGTCATCACTTAAAATTGTACCAGTTTGCTCATGTTTGTACATATCTACTTTTTCTTGTGCTGAAGTTACTATTTCATTTAAAGTATCTAGATCAGCAGAAGTTAATGCCTCACCGACTTTTGACGTCTTTTCGTGGAAATCTTTAAGTCGATAAATCAAAGGCCTGATATACCTTATTTTTGGGAAATGAGGTGCTAACAATTGCATTGAAACGAACATTGCTTTACAAAGATTCAGATCAATATAACAGCTATTCGGATGGCTTAACTTATCATTCGAAGTTTTCACAGTACATTCGAAAACTTTTTGTAATAATTTCGATACATTCTTCACACTACATGTATTTATAATTTCCAAAAGTTTTTGATATCGGTCAATTAAAAGAGGATTAATTTTACATAAACTATTGCACAACCATGCACTTTTTGCTCGTGCTTGTATCAAAGATAATATATTAACAATTTGTCCCTTTACATTCATTTTGAAAAATTCAGTTATATTCACTTCAGGCAAAGCTGTATCATAACATATAGAAATGTTCTTAATACGTGTTTTATCCTTTATGAAAGGCTTAGTTATACTGGATTTAGATGAAATAACGTTGTCGTATGTAGTGTCAACAAAGTAATTTTCAGACGAAGCTGTATGTCTAGATGTACCACACAACGCACGTAGTTTATCGTCAAATATAGAACATTCTTCAGCAACAGTCAAACATACTTCTGATTTCTTTTTAAGCTCAGATATCGTTTTGTATATTTTACGAATATAATTGTCTCTGATATTCATGCACCAACATACTATTTTTTCAGCTTCTAATCGTTTTTCAATATAACTTTTATTGCTGTCTGTAATATTAAGTTTTTGTAAAATATTTTCAACAAATATTACCGAATTACCGTGAATTTTTATAAAGTCCTTTGCCCGAACCGACTTTACGTACTTTTTAGTAATATTTTTAGCAATATTTGTAACAATATTATTTTTCTTTTCAAGTATGGAGTTATTATTAGTACTTCTTTTCTGATAATATCGCTTATTATATAGCCACTTACGATCAGAAGATATTTCTCTATGTCTCTCTCGTTCACGCTGACTATTTTTGTTATATCGACAACGCTTTTTAGCACGATTATTTTCCAGATCTTGTTGATACCGACATCGTTTTTTAGCACGATTATTCTCTAAATCCTGTTGATACCGACTTCGTTTTTTAGCACGATAACTTTCATTTTTATATTTATGTTCTACTTCAGAATACATATGTCCTGGATATTTGTTTTTATTTTCATTGTTCGTATTTTGAATTTTTATTTTCTTTCGTTTGTTACCACTACATAAATCATTATCCTCTCGAGTAATATTTTTAACATATAATTCATTTTGAATCTCTTTATTCAGTTTCTGTTGTTTCTGGTCATATTGACATTTTGTACATATCGTGTCAATTTCTTCTGCTTTTGCTTTTATTACTTGTAATGGAAATACTTCTAGAGGAGCATTGTAGATTGATACATCTTGAGGAAAGTGCTCAATTACATTAAATTCAAAAATTTTTATTAAATGCGAACGCATTAGGTTAACGTTATATTTTACTTTATCTGGTTTAATATCAAATAATAATAATAATAGTGAAATACCAAAGGCTATTGCAAAAACACCGCAATCGTTGAAATTCGGTTGTTTTTGTACAATAGGAAATTGAATAGGACACTTAGTAAAGTTATACGTTGGAAATAATTTTTCCAAAAACTGTTTCTGATGCTCGGTTAATATTTTTGTATTTAAAGAATCATAAATAAATATATTTTTTGTATCGTAATAACTGCACACCCAATGGCTTCCCCTTAACCCAGTAGGTAATATCTGTATATGCTTTTTATTCTTTGGTACGGGTTGTATTGTGTCCATTAATTGTACTCGCCATGTACCAACAGGTCTATAATCTGAGTACGTTTCTAAAAGATAATTAAAATGATCCATATGCAGATCATCTAACCATCCGCCTTCAGCAATAATACTTCTTTGTACCATCGACAGTGTCATTTCTCGTTGACGTTTCTCTTTAACAAAATTATTTGTATATTGCACATGTTTAGCAGCGTCGTCATTTTCTATATCTTTGCTTAAATCGTGAATGTTGACATTATTTTTCTCCTTGTTATCGTAAATGATATTTTCAACACACGACGCATTTTGAAATTGTTCATTAAATTGCCTAACATGAATATTACTCGTTACTGATTGAACGTACTTTTCTGATGTACTTATAAGAGAATTGTTATTTAATTCTTTCTTAATTTGTTGAGGTTCATAATCTTTTTGTTTATTCGACGATTTCTGTTGTTTCTTTTCACATCGACGGCTAGTACGTTTATGAACCGCATCAGCCTCTCTTGCTCTTATTACTGCCAATGGAAACACACTTTCTTTCTGAGACACACCATATTTTAAATCTTGAGGAAAATGCTCAATAACATTGGATTCAAAAATTTTTATTAAATGCGAACGCATTAAGCTAACGTCATATCTTACTTTTTCAGGCTTAATGTTAAATAGTAATGAAATAGCGAAAGCTATTGCAAAAACACCGCAATTACTACAATTTGGTTGTTGTTGCACAGTAGGAAATATAATAAATTTTTTATCAAAGGGATAAAATGGAAATAATCGTCTCAAAAATTGTTCATGATGTTTATGCAACTTCTTTTTATTAGATGAATCGTAAATACATATGTTTTTTGTATCATAGTAACTACACACCCAATGTCCATTTACATTCAATAACTCATTTAACTTACACAAATCCAGTGAATCAGATTCATAACTGTGTAAATCAAAATCAGAACTATGTAAAATTTGTATATGTTTATTACTTTCTGACATAGATGGTATTACATCATCAAGAATATAACTTTGCAATGTACTAACTGGTCTATAATCTGAGCAACTTTTTAAAAGATGATAAAAATGCTCTATATGCATGTCTTCTAACCATCTACCTTGAACAATAATATTTTTCTCTTCTATTGGAAACGTTACTTTTGTTTTTATAGACATTTTATTATATACTACTCTTGAAGAAGGTTAAATCAATCAATTAAATTAAATCAAAATAAAACAGTTGAAAGTCTCGAAATATTGTTCTCTTTCCATGATGCTGATTGGTTTTTTTGCTTGGCACACTTCGTATTGCAAGAACAAATATCAGCGCAATGTCGTAACAGTTTTGACAATTTAGCTATTGAAAATTGAAAAAAATTCAAAGTTTTCTTAAATTTAAAATCTTAAATTGTAATTATAATTGGCGCACAGCGGCCTTGAATTGGCGCACAGCGGCCTTGAATTGGCGCACAGTGGCCTTGAATTGGCGCACAGCGGCCTTAAATTGGCGCACAGCGGCCTTAAATTGGCGCACAGCGGCCTTGTATTGGCGCACAGCGGCCTTGTATTGGCGCACAGCGGCCTTGTATTGGCGCACAGCGGCCTTGTATTGGCGCACAGCGACCTTGTATTGGCGCACAGTGACCTTCTGATTAAAAAAAAAAACGAAACAAAAGGAAAGAAAAAAGAAAAGAAATAATAGAAATATAGAAAGAAAAAAGAAAAAGAAAACAGAAAAAGAAATAATAGAAATATAAAAAGAAATATACCTGTATAATGTGATCCTGAAACAAAAAATAACATTTTATATACGATGACATTAAAATGTCTCCATTATATAATTACTGAAAATTTTAGTCTATGGCCGGTATTCATAGTCTGTTCTTATATTTAAGATTATCTTAAGTAACAATTTAATATGTTGTGAACAAATTGCAGGGTCGTATTTACATCTTAACCTACTAATGGTCAAACAGACGCATTTTTAACGTAATATTCAGCGACTTTATTTGCAACGTTAAAGGACTATGAAAAAATGAATAGTATCGTTTCTTACATAAAAATTTATTTATGCTCTTTCAGAATCCATCATCAAAATTTATGTAAAATGCTCAAAATCAATATTTTTTTTCATATCGACATAGTATGAAACTCCAAGTCTTTTCACAACCATCGGTACACTAAGTAGTTGTATTTTAAAGGTATATTTTTTAAATTTGTCAAAGTTGTCATCTTCATTTAAAAACGGCAGTTAAATTTGTTTCACAATTCGTAAAATTTCAAATAACGGCTTATTATCACTGAAAATCATGGGATTGATAATCGCAATTCATTTTCGATGAAATATGCAATTTTCAATATGACGAATTTATGTCTATTGATATTGAGGAGAAAATACAACAGTTCGTAAATTTTTGCGATTTAGTTGCCATTTTTAAATAAAAATGACAATTTTGACAAATTTAATCCCTGGGGGGAAGGGGGTTCTACAATAAGTTGCAAATGCCTAGCGCCAGTCGCTAATGTTGCAATACGGTGATGTGATTCATCAATCAATCAATTATATCGTTCGCGACTGGCGACAAGGCATTTGCAATTCATTGCAGAACCCCCCTTAAAATACAACTATTTTGTGCACTAATGGTAGCGGAAAGAGCTGGAGTTTCATACTATGTCGATATAAAAATGCACATTTTTTGACTTAAAAGCCACCATAATTTTTTTGAACTTTATTTTACTTCAATTCTGATGATGGATTCTGAAAGAGCGTAAAATTTTACATAAGAAATGATACTTTCCAAAATACTTTTTTATACTTTTTTAAACCTTTAACATTGCAAATAAAGTCGCTGAAAATGATGTCAAAAATGCTTCCGTTTGGGCGTTAATAGATTTTAGAATATTACTTAAGCTCGTATCAGACTACAAATTGGGATTGAGATTAGATTGAAATTTGATAAATCAGAAAATAAAGCTAATATAAAGTAATTCTATGAACATTGTTCTGATTGGTCAAATTTCAATCTGATCCCAATCTCAATCCATAGTCTGATACGGGCTTAAAAATTGTCTTGAAATAAAAATGGACTATAAATAATGGCCTATATATTTTTTCTTCGTTTATGCCATTAAAATAACTAACATTAACCTCGATCAATCAACATAAATTAGATTACGCATTACACGACACAATAACCTCTATTGAACGGTCATGAATATATCAAAAGTTGATGTAAACTAATTCAATAATAACCTGATTACTATACTTACTAAAAGAACTTCAAATCTTTTTCAGCGTGTCTATCCTTTGTCCTCCGTACCTAATATCAGCGTATCTATCCTCTATCCTCCGTACCTGATATCTTTTCCTTTAGAACATATATCAAGATCAATATCAGTCAGAATCATTCATGTTTACTTTATTTTAATTAACTTGTACAGTTGAGAGTTTAAAGAAAAAAATAACAGATATATAATTTTCATTAATTACCACTAAAATAAACATTTACCTCGATCGAATATCATTACGCATTACACAACACAATAACCTCTATTGAACAGTCATGAATATATCAAAAGTTAATGTTAACTAACTCAACCCAATAATAACCTGATATACATGTATATACTGATAATGATATTTATTTTAATTGATACTTACTATACTTATTAAAGGAACTTCAAATCCTTTTCACGGTATCTATCCGTATTCACAGTGTATCCTCCGCAATCCACACAACACAATAACTATTTATTGAACGGTCATGAATCAAACATTACAATAGTCGCGTATCAATAATGATCTATCTATCAAATCCCTAAGGGTGTTCTAAAAAACATTACCCAAATGTATCTAGATGTATATGCATCTAGTACCTATTCAATGACGAAGACAAGTGCGACGACCTTAAAATTAAGACGACCTTAAAGAAGAAAGATGGTGGAGGAGAAAGAACACGAGAATCACGCGTAAGTTTAGAATACTTGATATAACAGATTATATAAAGTATCTATTTAAATAATAATTAAAAATTAATAAAATTAATTTTTTTTCAGTTCGCAAATGGAAATAGATGGGTTTTCGGACGATTATACCTTTACACGTGCGCCTCCGCCGTCTCAGGTAGAGACAGAGGCGCACAGTCAGCAACCGCCGCTTAAAGAGCCGGTGGCTCTTTAAGCGGCGATTGCTGACGTCGATGGCACCGTCGCAGCAGCTGCAGCAGCAGCAACTACAACAGCCTCCGCTGTCGAAACCTTCGTCGATGCCGTTGACGTCGATGGCACCACCGGTGCCGCAGCAGCAGCAGCAGCAGCAGCTGCCGGAGGGACAACCGCAGGAGCAGCAGATAGAGAAAAAAAGACGTAAGCAAAGAACAAATATTTTATTTTATTATATTATATTTTATTACATTATAAATATAATTATAATTATGTTAATTATTAATAAGACGCGCGAGACACTACCGTGCCTCTTGATATGTTAATTATTAACAATTATATTAATATTTTCTTCTTTTTTTCAGCACCCCGCTGGCAGAGGGCTGGCCGTAAGTGGCGTGAGGCCAATCGCGGCCGTGGCCGTGGCAGTGACCGTGGTCGTGGTCATGGCCGTGGCCGTGGCCGTGGCCGTGGCAGTGGCCGTGGCAGTGGCCCTGACCCTAGCCAAGGTCCTATATTTAATTTTAAATCTTTTTACTATAATTATAAAATATAATTGTACAGTAGTAGATATAAGTATACGTAAGTATTAGTAGCTCCTGTCTAGACCAGAGATGATCCTACTTGTGGCTTTTATTGCTAAATATGATTTTTATTTTATTATCTATTTTATTTTATTTTATTATCTATTTTATTTTTATTTTATTATCTATACGGATAAGCTACAAGTAGGATCATTCTCTGGTGTAGACAGAGCTATAAGTGAGCAGAACAGTCTTAACAGTTATGTAAGTTAATAAAGTGTGAAAATGTATCTCATATGAAAATGTATCTTATATCGATGACTGTGATATATAACGATGGAATAATTACATAAATAATTATTTGTATCTATATTTCGTTTACAATAATTACATTACATAGCTTGTAGGCACTTGTATGTAAGGTACTGTAATTCGTTTTCACCTAAAAGTACAATACACCTGTCCACATACATAATAAATATTGATAATGATTACAATACGATTACGTTTTGTGTATAATGCACCCTGAAATCCGTAGTTCACGCGCCTTTTCAATTCTATTCCTAATATTAGTATTAGCAACTTCAAATAATTATATTAACATCGTTTTAATATTATATTTGAAAATTATTTGGAAATTATTTGGAAAGTACCAAAATACATTATATATTTGTATATCGTAGTACAATAATTATAAATTATGTTACATCGTATAACATATTATATCTAATACAAATAACAGTAATTGTACTATGACATACAAAATAATATCAATAATTTCAATGGATGAGCTTAAAAATAAAAAAGTATATACATTCCTTTAAATAAAAATAAAAAAGTATATACATTCCTTTAAAAATTATGCTATAGTTTAAATGATTACAGATTGCAATAATAATAGACAAGGGATTAAAAATTAGGTGCGAGTCTGTATATTGATATTCTGTAATAAATATCTGTAATAATTATAATATACATAGGACAGGATAGATGCTGTGCACAGTGATTTCGATTCCTTTTATTTATTAGAATGTACTCGGAAGTAATTGAGTAAATAAATTGTCAAGCTTAACAAATTCCGATTGTCATTGTATCAAGTTTGAGTTCCAGAATATAACCAGAAGAATAGAATAGTTTATTCCCTTTGCGGGGTACACGCGGACCTCCGCTCCGCTTACAATTTACTTAAGGGGATGCTGGAGTGACGGCCAAACTTGATCAGGGTCGATAATCTAGAATATGGTATAAAAATTTCCTATATTATCGATCCTAGCTCAAGCATGTATACATTGCGCGCTTGTGCGTGCAATGTTGCCGCCTCGATTGTTTACGATACGAGCAGGATAGATATATAATCTTTCGTCCTTTTCCTCTCATTGTTACCAAGAATCTCGATGTTGCCAAGATTCTCGATGTTCTGAGACGGCTAGAGCGTCCGAATTTCCTTTTACCAGGCACTGCAGGGCCGCCCTACAAATTGTGGGCCCCTCATCCTGATAATATTTTAATAAATATTAAAGTCGCGTATGATTTTAATACATATAATAATATAACGACTTTATTATATCTTATGAAAGAAATATATTCAGTAATTTGTACTATATGACTTGTATAATACTAGTTTTGTCTTGAAGTGTGACTAAAATTATAGTATTATATAAAATCATATTATTTTATGATTTTGAATATTGGGAACAGTGAATGGGCCCCTCCAACATTCATTCCCGTGAGAACGCAACAAATAAATTTTTCTCGTCTCTCTGAATCAAATTTATAAATATTTGTAATAACCAGTACCATCCTAAAAACGAGATGCTTCTGATTTTTATTAACATCAGTATCGTCATATCACAGACGCCTCTAACTTTTATATATAATATATAATCATGCAGTTTATATTTTAATTTTATATACTCAGTATCGTCAAAATAGACGCTTCTGATTTTAATATGTAATATACATATAATCATGCAATTATATATATATATATATATATATATATATATCAATTTTATATACTCAGTATCGTCAAAATAGACGTTTCTGATTTTTATATGTAATATACAAATAATCATGCAATTTTATATACTCAGTATCGTCAAAATAGACGCTTCTGATTTTTATATGTAATATACATATAATCATGCAATTTTATATATATCAATTTTATATACTCAGTACCGTCAAAATAGACGCTTCTGATTTTGATTGTACATACCATTAGAAATCGGGACTGAGAATCTTTGAAATTATGTTATTTCACGATTCTAAAGGCTCGCCACCGCGATCGAGAAGTCCGAGTGGAAGCGCTCGTTCGACGTGGAGTTGGCGCGCGAGAAGTCCGACGAGTCATAGTTGGCCCGCATGGAGAACCGTTCGAGCTGGAGCGCGGTATCGAGGACCGGCTCTCGGACTCGGAGTTCTTCGAGAACCGGCCCTCGCTCGAGTCCGAGTCGTTGCGGCTGCGCCACGTCGACTCCTCGATCTGTTCATCAGCAGCCGGTCCTCCACGCTGCTCGACTTCATGATCTCGTTCTGCTAGCGCTGCTTCCTCGCGTGGTGGCCGACGCGCTCGGGACTGCCCTCAGGGCTACTCTAATTATCACGACTATCACTAATTGTCACGACATTGTCCGTCTCGTCGTTTGTCATGAAATACGGTACGAATACACGCTTACACTCCAAAATACACGGAGCGAACAGGCATTCGCGCGCTTTGACAGTTCGGTCAACTTCTTTCCGTTTACGTTCGCGTGTTTTGACTACGCGCGTATCCTCACGCACTCGGGTTGTGTGTAGTAGTGTATACGTGTGAATCTTCCTTGTGCTAAGTTACTAACACAAGGAAGTATCACACCGACACGCCAATGCCATCTTCTAAAAAATTCCGGAACTATCGTCGACCTATGTATATATGTAATCACTGGTCTGCTGACCGCTCCACATGTACACTACGTAGGTGCATGTGAATAAAGTGATCTCGTCAAGATATCTTTTTTATTAGACATTTGTTTGTATTTTTATCGCTATCACAGTGTTCGTTATTCCTGTCCGTGGGGTGCCGTGACTCGGTTTATGTGTCTAACCTCATATAACCTTTATATGAATGAATGTTTCTGTGTGTTGACAGCTCAAGAGTGCAAAAGGTACTGTTCACAATAGATAATTAATATAATGATTTAATTTTATGCCTTTTTCGGTCTTCAATTGGGCACGGCACCCCACGTTTTCGTTCGTACTTTATACGTGTCAAAGGCTTTTTTAATCCGTAAAGCCAATTCGATGATATCTTGCTCATTAGCGAAATGAGCTGTAATGTCGGTATCCAGCATCCCCTTAAGTCTATTTATTCGCTCGCCCGCGAGAGAGAGAGAGAGACACACACACTCACATCCATCCATACATTCACATTCATTCCTTTGGACCTCCGTTTCCGTTGTATGCTTCTCTCTTTCCAATCCTTCCTCATTCACACCTCCTCCCATCCTTCTGCCTTCCTCCTCTTCCCTCCCTTCCCTCATCTCTTCCCACTTTATCATCCACTCCTCTCCCTCCCCCCTCTCCCCGAGAACCTCCTCCACCGCCTCCTGCCACCCTCTCTTCTGCCCCAAACTCGTACATTCTTCCCACACATGCTCCCACGTTTCCTCCCCCCATTCACATCTCCTACACTTTCTCTCCTCCCCTCCCTCCCAATACCTGTTTCCTCTCATCCCGTCACCTAACCTATGCCTTGCTATCCTCTGCCATCTTTCCTCCTTCCATCCCTCTTTTAGGTATTCCGGTATTCCTTTTCCTTTTATTCTTCCATACCATTTATTAAATTTAGACTCCCTTATCCTTTCCCATCTCTCCCTCTCCTGCATCTTCCTCTCCTTCCTTACTATCTCTTCTCCTCTCATTTCTCCATCTTCTCTCATCTTTTCTATCACTTTCAAGCTCCATCCTTTCCTCTCATAGTACTCTTTCCTCTCCTTCTCCCATTCTCCCACTGCTGATCCATCCTTTGCTCTTTCTCTCAACTCCTCCCAACATAACCTGGCCAGTTCCTTTCCTTTTCCCTCCCCTAATCTTCTCTCGTATCCCCATGCTCTTAAACCCGCCCTTCCCCTCAGTTTCTCTCTTTGAAATTCTTCTCTTAATAGATAGCTTGGCGTACTCCTTCCCACTCCTGCTATCCATTTTAGGAATCTATCCTGCACTTTCTCCATTTCTTCCCTCTCTTTCCACCCCCATATCTCTACTCCGTACCCCATCACTGTCCACACCAGCCTGTCAAACAGCCACATCCTTCTTGCCCAGTCTTTTCCAAATCTTCTTTTCCCTATCCCCCAGACCTCTCTCATCACCACCGCTCCCTTCCTCACTCTTTCTTTTATATGTTCTCTCTGTCCTCCATTTGCCATCAGCATATATCCTAAATAATTAAATTTCTTCACTTCTTCTATCTTTTTTCCTTTCCATTTCCACTCTATCTTTTTCCATCTTCCCCCTCCCCTTCTGCATCTCATCACCTTCGTTTTTTCCACATTTACCTCCAGGCCTTTTTTATCCACATACCTCTCCAATCCTTTTAACATTCTCTGCATCCCATTCTCCTCCTCCGCCAGAACCACCACATCATCCGCATACGCCAATGAATAAATTTTCCTTCCTTTTACCTTCATTCCTCCCCATCCCTCCTCCTCCAACGCCTCGTCCATGTCCGCTATCAGCAGAGTGAATAAACAGGAACTCAAGGGACACCCCTGTCTCACTCCCCTCTCTGTCCAAAATCTTCCTCCTTCTTTCTCTCCTACTCACACCCTGCTCACTGTCTCCTCCAACACCTCCTCGCATCTCGCTACCAGCCCTTCCCTCACTCCCCTTTTTCTCATACTCTCTATCAGAATTCCCCTGTCCACCGAGTCAAACGCCGCCTTCATGTCTATGAACGTGGCTACCATTTTTCTCCTCCCTTCTGTCACCCTCTTGTTTATCAAGTAGTTTATTACATAGATTTGGTCTATTGTTCCCATCCCTTTTCTGAATCCCGCTTGGCTTGGTGGCAATATTCCTTTCCTCCCTATCTCCTCTTTCAGTCTCTCCGCCAATATTGCTGCGTACACCTTATATGCCGTTTGCGTCAGCGTTACTCCTCTATAGTCCTCTACCCTCCCCCCTTTCCCTTTCTTCAAAATCGGCACTACCACTCCTTCTCTCCAATCCTCTGGCCATCCCTCTCCTTTCCAGACTCTATTACATATCTGCCACAACCACTCTCTCACCTCCTTTCCTCCATACTTCCACACTTCATTTCCTATACTATCTCCCCCGGCCGCCTTTCCTTCCTTCAATTTCCTTATAGCCCTCTCCATTTCTTCCTTGCTTATCTCCTCCTCCTCTGCCTCCTCTCTTTCTACCACTTCTCTTTCTCTTCTTATCCTCCAGTTCACACCTCCCAGCAATTCCTTGAAATACCTTTCCCATTCTTCCATCTCTATTCCCTGCCCTATCCCCCCGCCCCTCCTTCTCTTTCTCTCTCCTCTCACCACCTTCCACACCTGTCTCTCTGTTTTCACTTTTTCCATTTCTCTCTCCCATCTTTCTCCCTCCTCTCTTTTCTTCTTCTCACACATTATTCTGTATTCTCTCTTCGCTTCTCTATACTTCTCTCCATCCTCTCCTTGCCTTTTCCATCTTTTTAGTTCCTCTTTCACCTCTCCTTTTTTCTCTCTGCATTCTTCATCCCACCATCCTTTTTTCTTCTTTCCCTTCAACTCTTTTTCCACTCTCCTCATCACCACCTCCACTCTCTCCTTTAGCCTTTTCCATTCCTCTTCTCCTCCTCTCACTTCCTCTTCTTTCCTCCCAAAATATTCCTCGAATCTTTTCCTTCCCTCCTCCGTCCATACTCCTTTTCCTCCTTTTTTCCTCTTCCATTCTTTCCTTTCATCTGTCCTCTCTCTTCCTTCTATCCACACCGTTAACGGTTGGTGATCTGAGTCAATCCTTTCCTCCACCTTCATCCTTCTCACTCCTTCTCTTGTCTCCTCATTTCCTAATACATAATCAATGACCGTTCCGTTCTTCCCTCCTGTGTATGTCCACTCTCCCTCTTCATCACCTTCTATATTTCCGTTCATTATCGACCATCCCAGCTCCTCTAAAACACCACACAATTTTTTACCGTCCCCATTCATCTTCCTGTCTCTCGACCTCCTTCCCTCCTTCTCCATCTTTTCCTCATTTCTCTCTCCCACTCTTCCACCTTCTCTTCCCGTTCTCGCATTAAAATCTCCTCCTATTAATACTTTCACCCCTTCCTCCTCATTTTCCATCCATTCTCTTAATTTCTTCATCTTCTGATCTATATCCTTGTTTACGTACACTCCTATTATCCTCCACCATCTTCCTCCTAGATTCACTTCTTCCATCATTATTCCCTCCTCTCTCCTCCTCCTTCCCTCTTTCTCTCCTCTCACCTCCATCCCTTCTTTCCTTCCCATCACCATTCCTCCTATCGCTCTTCCTTTCTTATTCTTCCTTCCCGCTTCCTGCACTTCCCACACAAAACCTTTTGGCATTCTTCTCTTTATTCTCTCCCACCCTTTCTCCTGTATCCACGTTTCACTTAAAATTATCACATTCCACTCTCCCAGCTTCTCCCAGAACTCTTTATCTTTGTTTTCCAATCCTGCCACATTCCAGAATCCTATTTTATATTCCTCCTCTTCTTTCCTCCTCTCCTTCCTCTTCCCCTTCCTCTTATTTTTATCTCTCTTCTTCCTTTTCTTCTCCTCCTCGCCAGGTTCCCCTAGGCGAAAACCTAGGAAAAAACCTTTTCCATTCTTTCCCCTCCTACCACCCTTTCCTCTCTTTCTCTTTCCCTCACCTCTCCTCCATCACTCGTCCTCCATCCTTCTCTTCCCTCGTCCCACATCCACAAACTTCCTTCTACCCACATCTTCATATACCCCACTCTTACTCTCTTCCCTTCTCTCCTTTTCCTTTCCTCTTCTCTTCTTATCGTCCATTCTATTCTTCTCTCTTTTTCTGTCAAATCGTCCGTTATCCACTCTTTTCTATCTTTTAGCCTTCTCTTTCCTTTCATCACCTCTATTTTCTCTTCTATACTCCCAAACTTTATCCACACCATTTCTCTCCCTTCTCCGTTCTTCCTTCCTATCCTCCTTATCGCCTCTATCTCCACTCTTGCTCCCGTCTCTTTTATTATCTCCTTCACCTCATCTTTCAATCCTTCTTCTCCTTCTTTCTTTGCTTCCACTCCTCTTATTATCACGTTTCTTTTCTTCTCTTCTCTCTTTTTCAGTTCTCCCTCCATCTCTAATCTCCTCATTCTTCCATCTATTTCCTCCCATTTTCCTCCCATCTCCTTCTCTACCTCTCCTCTTTCCCTCTCTCTTTTACCTTTTCCCTTTTCTCTTCCTTCCCACGCCTCCAGCTTTTTTTCCATTTCACTCAACCTTCTTTCCAAGCCTTCTTTCTCCTTCTCCCATTCTTTTCTCATTTCTTCCATCCATTTCTTCATCTCCTCTCTCTTTTCTCTCAATACTTTCATTTCTCTCATTATTTCACTAAAGCCCGTTCTCATCTCTCTTATCATTTCTTTCCATCTCCCCTCCTCCGTCTCTACCGGTGATCTTGCCACTCTCGCGCTTTTCTTAAAAGCTTCTAACTCCTCCTCTCTCTCCTCCTCCTGCATTCCTTTTCTTTTCTCTCCTCTTTTCATAAATTCTACTATTGGCAGACTATTCGATCTCTCTCTTATCATTTTTTCCATTTTTGTTGGCCTCCCTACCTTTTTCCTGCCTTCTTCCTTCCCCTCTTCCTCTTTCCCTTCTATTTCCTTCCCCTTTACATCTCTCTCGTCCATCATCCTGTCACCTTCTTGCTTACTTGCCTCTTTACTGCACTTTCTACACCTTCTTCTACTCTGTCCGCTCTGCCATCTTCGCTACACGCTACTCTATGCTCCTTCCCGCCGCTCCTAACCTACCTTTCCGCCTGTCTAATTTCTCTTCTACCTTGCTCCTCCCTTACTGCTGCTCTACTCCCCCACTCTCTCTACTTCACTCGACCCTCCGCTATCCACTCCACCTCTCTGTGCCTTTACCCTTTCTCTCTTTTCCTCCCTACACGCTCTCACACACACTCCTTGTCACACACACAACACTCGCTCTCACCACCGGAAACGGAAGTCTCCAGAATATAACCATTTGTATTTATTTCAACAATTTTAATGGTGCTGCATACGTGTGTATCGAACACTTTATTCTTCATATAGTAATATCTGAAATATACAATGACATTTAAATATGATTGAAAACATTTTTATTTTCAAGTCTTAGAAAATTACCTTCTGGTTTTAGGTAAATCCGAGTATGAATAAGATGAACAATTTCATATAGGTAGAATCCTACGTCGCTCAAAATATGATATCATTTGTGCTTTATCTCACAATTATTGAACCTGCAAATATGAATAATAAGATTTGTATGACACGTTGATGAGAAATTAAGTTTAAGAATGTATGTAAATTTAATTTCCAATTTCTAAAGTTCCATAATAAAATAAATCAATAAAATCAAATATATTAATAATTTATTTGATGAGAAATTTGTATGATTAAACTAAATTTGTCATCGATATGTCATATAATTAATAAAATAAATTTTTAATACATAGAATTCAATGAAACTGCATAAATCAAATTAATTATAATTTTTTATTTGCAATTAGGTACAAACTGTTAGGTATGTACCTGTCGATTAATTAACATGTCATTTTTTAAAGTTTCATTAATTCGAATGTATTAAGGATTTATTTAATAAGAGTTTGTATGACATCCTGATGACAAATTGAGTTCAGGAATGTATATAAACTTAGTTTCCAATATAATAAAATAAATCACAAACTTATCTTTTCCTTCGATGAATATGCTTTTCTTCAATTCCTCTATCACTCGATTTCTTAGATAATAACCTTTTATTTCGCTATATCACTTCTGTTTTAAATCGCAGCAGAAACAATTGAGGTAATGATCTCAGTTTAATAAACCTGCGAATGTGAACATGCATTAATATCATCTGATACAAACTGTTATAGACATGTATCTATAGATTAATTAACATGTCACATTATAAAGATGCATTAAATGTATTAATGATTTATTTTATATAAGATTTGTATGACACGTTTGATGACAAATTAAGTTCAAGAATAAAAGTAAAATTAGTTATTAATTTATAAAGTTCTATTATCTTTAATACATTAAGCTTAATGAAAATTTATAAATTACCAACTAAATTACATATACGCTCAAACTAAATCTGTCATCGATCATAATAACTCTCATATAAAATAAATATTTGGTACATTTAATTTAATGAAATTAATTAAGTTTACGAATGTATATATTTAGTTTCCAATTTATAAAGTTCCATAATAAAATATCTCTAAT